>VYYJ01002941.1:0-18723 GCA_021029165.1 Cyphoderus albinus | reverse complement strand
ATTTATTTCATTACATTATTCTTTTACCCCCCACCACACCGCACACACATCTAATAACCCTTTTCTTTTTGTCTTAACTGCTGGAAAAAATTGTTATAATTTAAGGCGAAATTGTGTGCGCCATATGGTACACACACATACAATTTGTTACCTAAATAATTTACTCGCACACACATTCTCGAGCAGTGAACACTTGTACACATACATCAGCGTTTATCACATCATATCATATTTATCATCATCACAAGACAAGGTATTACAAGCAATTCGTCATTTTTCCCAGCAAAGTAATATTAGCAAGCAATCGAGAATTCCAGTTCCATCTCATACAGCTCTTAAAACCTGAGTAATAAGAAGACAAATATGATGTGGATGAGATTTGATGATGTGGACAAATCCAGTCGCAATGGCTTTTCGTCATCATTTGTTTGATTCATCTTTATTATAATAAGGTGAAGCATCTATCTGATCCTGATGTGGCATAAAAAAATTATACAAAGTTACGTGTCGCATTCATTCTAACATTAACGTATCAATATCGTCGTCCTTGTGAGAGTTTGCTGAGTTGGCTTTTCTCTTGGATTCTTCACTGGATTTGATCCTAAGTTGAAGTTGACTTGATCAGTATTCGAGTGACTCGTTCAGTCAGCCAGGGAAAATGAACCTGAACCTGTCCAACATTGGTTGGAATGCGAGTATGTAATTTACAGGAGGTTACTGGTTACTTGGTATTAACTTGTTTTTTATTATTATTATGTAGATGAGATGACTAACAACTTTTTTTCGGCTTAAATACCTTACCTGGCGGAGCAGGACATTTATCCCAGGAGAAGTTACTACGCAAACGCATAGGATTTGTTAAAACACCCTCGGAAAAAAATTCCCCATTGCCAAATAAAAGAATGTTCTTGGTTTTATCGTGCGAATGTCTGGATTTGGCTGGATTCTGGTTCTGGTTCCGATACTGATGGCGTATCAGCACGTTTACCTTAATCATTTCATATCATATCATGCATATCACCAAAAGCGGAAACATGAGAATCTGTCCACTAAAATATGCCGCGTAAGTATGTAGGCACATTACATCAGGTTTTCACCGTCATCATCACCACCAATTAAATCAACCAGAACAAGTTCATTATTTTTCCAGGCTCACGATTTGTCACGATAAGGCAGACAATTAGGTATTAGGAATTACTCAGAAAAGAACATTTAGAAAAGTTGTCGTTATTTTATTTTAAGGGTCTTCTGTCGGTTGAGGAAAAGTGAGTAAGAATATTTAGATGTCGATGGGAGATTTATTGATGAGCCACTTGTTGTGCAGAAATTTCATTTGCATTATTTAGCATAAAGAGCGATGCGGGATCATGATTATGAACACCACCTCCATTTTCCATCCATCCGCCTCAACGCAGCCTCTAACCGTCAAGTGAGCGTCAACTCATCTTCGTGATCAGTAGCTATTGTTGTGTACACAATGCCCAGACTGCCATTTCCATTATTCCACTTTATCTTTATCATCATGGTCATCAAACCACAACCCATTTTTTCTTTGCCATTCCTTTTATTTTATTACTAGCTCAGTTGAATGGATCGGTTCAATGAATAAATTCAGATTCACACACACAAAACACACACGTCTCCTTTTCCACTCCGGACTAGTTTCGCTTTCCAACAAGTGTTTTCTCTCTCTTTCTACAACACATTCTACTTTTTCTAGGAAAAAAATATGCCGGTACGCTCATTAAATGTGTAAATGTGGACAACACATGGCAGACGTTTTTATTACACGTTTTTCCTCCTCACCCCTTCAATCCTCTTTTTAACTCTGCTTAAAAGTCTGCGCATTTAAAAATGTAACCGCTATCCATTCTGTATTAACCTACCTGTGCTTAGATTAGCTGAGCTATTAAAAAGCTACTCGCCTCCGGTAATGGTAATGGCAATTGTCTCGTAATGTGGCCACCAAACAGATCCCTTCTGGATTTTTTACCATTCTTCTTTTCTAGCAGGCGGAGGGTATTTTTTTATATAGAGGAATGAAAAATGAATAAATTAAGATGGAACCCTTCCTTTTTCTTTCTTGCCCAAACCTTTAAATTATCATAGTACCTCGTGATGATAATCATGAGGTAAAGGCTCAGGCAGACCCAAATTCAAACCTCTGCTGAGTTGGGACTTCGAAGCTTTTTTAGTAACATGCTGCTTTTTTGTTTCAGAAAAAGGTGTCTGGAGCAGATATAGAGTCAATTGTTGAATAAGAAAATATTTATGCATTATAATACCGAGATGGACAACCTGTGTCCATCTGGGTACATACGTACATCCCCTACTGCATCCTTTTAAATCAAAAGAATGTCTGTTTTTTTACTTGAAAAAATTACTTTTGCATCTGCTCCGGTGGTAGTAACTAAGTAAGTGGTAATAAATGAAGGAATAAGGCGATAATGTTCATTATTATTTATAAGTTATTTAAGATTTCAACAAAACAATCTTAAGTGGCAATTTAGCATTTTTTTCATCTATCCGAGAGACATAAAAAGTTCTAGAGAAAATGAACTATTTGGTAATTGGTAATCCGGTGGTGGTGAGGATTTTCAGCTTCCAAAAAGAAACTTGCTGCTCTTTTTTCTAAGAACTTTACTTACTTAGTGACCATATCCTATTTTCCATGAACAGACAGCACGAACGAAGTCACTTAACGATTAATTTGTGTCTAGCAGCTTATCACGTTCGCAGGGTTTGAGTCATGTCCGTCAAGTAAGTCCACGGTCCACTTTGCTTGCATCTGCTCCGCTTAATAATAGGCCCGTGCCTGTTACAAGTGAAAATCATCCTAGTGACTGACTGACTGTGACCGACCACAGCCAAGAAAAAAATATTTTTTTTTTAAATAAAAAAAACAGACAAGATGCAGATATCAAAGTACATACATAAGTAAAAGGAGAATGTTTTGTTTGTGTGGATGTGTTTTGAGCTGATTTCGAAATGAGGATTGTGCGAGTCTCAATTCAATTAAGTGAGTGTTCTTATGTTATGCTATGATCAAAAGAACAAGTTCCATATAGAATGAAATAAATTCTACTCACACACAGAAAACATCACACTCACTCCTCAAATGAAATGAATGCAGACTGTCTGAGTGATGCAGATGTGTAGACTATTAAATCAAGAAGAAAGGAGAATCTGAACAATTGCACTTGTTGATCAGGCCAAACCCGCAAGCAAAAGTGTTATGAAAGGAAGAGCATAACATTTTATAAGAACAAGTGAATTAAAGATGCAAAAATAAAAATAGTAGGGAAGAAAAAAAAATTATATGGTGTATCATATTTATAGATGGTTCATGGGATTTTTGTTTGTTGATTCGGCAGGAGTTTCCTTTTACCCTTTGTTATCTGCAACATCTTCCTTTTATGTACCAGTAATAAGTAATTCTACTTCCGGTCGGGTCTTGGAGGAGGTTTCAATGCAAGCAACCACAGCTTTTCACTCTCGCCCAAAATCGAAACCGAGTTCAAGCTGCTACTTGGTAATCGTAATTTCTTTCTTTCTCTCTCTGCTTTTTTCTTCTCGATTGAATGGAAAAATGTGGAAAACAAGAGAAGGCAATTTGCTGAAAATCAGATGAGCTCATCATCATCAACAACATCATTATAATGATTATCAGTCATTCATTAATAAAAATAAATGTGTAACACTCGAATGAAACAAATGAGAAGAAATGCAGGCCCACTTTGGCTTCAGGATATTTCCTAAATTGAATCGGGAGATTGGAGACGAGTGTGAACGGATGTTGCAATCATGCTTGGATTGATGGAACAGAACACATTTCTTTTGCTTGAGCAACCAACCAGCATTCAAGTGAAAAAAACTTGATGAAAGGATGCAGTCGAAAGCTCGTTTCGTTAAAATAAGTTTGAGTTTATAGCAAACACACGGATCAACTATCTTTTGTGTTGATGAAATGAAAGATTAAATCTTTCTCGTCGATAGTGAAAGCCTTTTTATACATGGGTCAGAACTTCGAAAAATTCTCAACTTTTTTATCAGGTGTAGAATTTTGCAATTTATATTTTTCCAGTAGCGCCGTGCTGGGCATGTAATATTAATTGATACTTGTCCAGTCACAGCCGCACGGCAGCCGGTGTGGTATTTATTAATTGAAAACAATACGCAAAGTGCATCGCACCTGCTTCCATTTTTTCTCAACTCTAATTGATCAAATCATATTTATTTCCACAGCTCGTAAAAATACGTCTCGATCTCTCTTTTCTTTGTTTGAAGATATCACTTTTGTTTTTTATTATCAACATCAACGGCAGTCTCAGTTTAGAGTAGTCACGTATATTTGCAGTTGGATGAGCAGAGCAAACTTTTCGGAAAAAGAGGAGATAAATGTTTTCTGACTCTGACGCTCGGTCTGAGTCTGACTTGTGACCGGATGGGAAAGAAAGTGATAATGATAAGGCGGAATTCCAGCTGCCCTGCAAATTTTTTACATTTCATACATACAAAACAAGAAACTTAATCCATTCACTTGACTTGACTTGTCTGAATTTCGCTTAAACTTGACTTTGACTCATTGACAAAACGAAAAGTATACGTTTGTACTTTACTTACTAAAATGGCCAGTGTTTACTAGCGTAGTAAAAAGTAAATTGATGGGAGGGAGTTGAGTATACTAAGCAAACATAATAAAATATAGTAATGAAACATTATTATTATAATGTAGACACACAGACAGGATGATGGGATAACGTCGACATTGACATTGGTTAGGGCATTTGCTTCTCTCTTTCTCGCTTCACTGTTTTCATTTACCTACCACATCCTCATCGACATCACATTCATAATTTTTGTTCATACTAAATATGATATAATAATCTATTACTATACAACATAACATCATCACATCACGTCACTCATCACCTCCCAAAAGCAGTAAAACCAATTAGCAAATTAGCAAAGTCAACATAGAAAAAATCTGAGAAAATGTTATTGCTCGTTTAGTGCCGAGCTGACCAAGCCAGACCACAATCGTCATTCATAATGAATACAATACAAATATAATAATAATATTTAGTAATGGGTGGTAATCCACCTCCACTCATCCATCAGAATTTCGACTCAATTTTCTCACGTCATTCATCCTCACCTCCACACAGCTCTGCTCTGGGACATTGTCGTCAAACACCCCATGAGTTAAGTAAAGAAAGAAAGAAAAAAGAATTTGGGTGTCCGTCCGTCCCACGAAAGTGATGCCGCAGCCACACCATTGCCGAGTATTTCAGCAACAAAAAAACTTTTTCTTTCATTTCGTTTCATTCATTCGATTTGCTTAGTTTAAGACATTGGAGAATAAAAGAAATTTACAAAGTTTAACAAGTTTCCTTTTTTGCTTTTATTAATCTGTTTTGTCTGCCAGCCACTTTTTCCGACATTCAAACTCTTTTGCCATATGTTACACAAACGCTAAAATTAGAAAGGAAGGGAAAAATCTATAAAAAAGAACACGTCAAGAACGAAATTTTTTTCTTCTTTTCAACCTGATTTGATGTGAGTAATGAGATGAGATGAAATGGGCAGCATCATTATATTGTATTATTATATGAATATTATGATTTATGGAATTCACAATAGAAACGAGTGCGGTGCGAATAAGCTAACAAGACAAGATGCTGACGATTATGATCATGATGAGATTGAAGTCTGGGTCTCGGCATGGTTTAAAAAAAGAGTCCGAAGACAAAAAATCCTTTTAACTATTTATAAATTGTATTGTAATAGAAAAGGCAGGCTATTAAGCAGAATGTAAAGAAAGAATAGAACAAAGTCGTACGGTACGAGACGACGCTCGTTGTTAGCCGGTGTTCGTATGACATTTACATTGGCTAAAAAGCTGCAGCGTTTTTCCTTTCTTTCTTTCTTTTCTGCACTTGCCGTAAAGGTTAAAGACTTCCAATAATAATAATAAGCAATTCATTGCCAATTGCTATTTTTTGCATGTGTCTGCATGATGCATGCATCCATCCACCGAAAAACGCTGCTCGCTATTGTCGTTGATCGTCATCTTACGCGAAAGCGTAATAATATAAAATCTGGCGAGCTATGAACTGTGTAATGGATTTTTTGTTATCTGTAATAAAATATGAATGAGGCATGACTGTATGCAATATTAATGCACATCTACCTATGTACATTGACAAGAAGTGAGTATTTAAGAGTACATTTTATTATACTAAGGTTGACTGAGTCCGTGGTCCACGAAAATGAAAATGGGCTGTGGCCGTGGCTATTCTCAATGTGAATGTCGGCTCTTGCTCTGCTTGTTGCGGCTGAGTAATGTTAATGTGAGGAGAGAATTCTCTCTAGATAGAACCTGAAACAATGTTTCATCCACTTTTTAAATAAATACCACCACTTAGGCAAACTTGGTAGTTTTACCACCGCACTCACTTATCGTCATCACCATCATCGTCTTCTTGATCGCCTAAGTACTTTCAAGTCAAGTGACTGAGTAAGGCTGTGGCTTCGCTCAATCTCAATGTAGCAATGCAGGCAGACGAATTTTGTCTTGCGTCATCATCGTCATCCTCCTCACCAGCTTCTCTTTTATCCCGATATGTGCTTAAGCGCTTTTGATATGGTGCAGCAACAGCAGGACATCTCGTAAAAAATCCGGTTGCTTGTCTGTGGAATATTATAATTATACCAAGAAGCAGGTATGTTCATGTGCTCACAAATCTATGTATCTATACGTATCTTGTGCGCCAGTGCCAATGACAGCCAACCAGTCACTCCATGTGACCGTCAACTCCACTATCTCAACGACTTGCACTTGAACAAGAATTCCATGAAATTGCATGCGTATCACTATCACAATCGAAGTTCTCAAAAAAATTATTACATTTCTCCTTGATTCGGTGAGTTCGATGCTTTTTAACAATTCTATTTTAAAGATTTGACCAGTCTCCTCAAGATCAAATCCGGTCTCAATTTTCTTCGATTTTCCCTAAAGGTGCTAATAGTGGGCCAGTACTCGCCGCATTCGCATTCTTCTATTGAACTGAATTTATTAAAGAAGGAAAAGATGTGAAAAATGAAACGGATACCTTTTTCACTTCGCCCAAAGTATGTAGCTGCCCTTCTCCACATTCTACATTCACATCCACATTCACATCATCAATACGGCCATCATTAAAAGAGATATGGACCAGTCAGTCCAGTTTTCGCCCTTTTGCCATTCTTCTTTTCTGCTTGTGTCTCATCTCGCCAATATCTCGACTTGACACAGCTTTCTCTAAACTCTTTTTTGATAATGACGATGATAATAATAAATTAGAGCCTGCTTTACACAGCATTTATTATATCTGTATATTACAAAGTAGAAAATATTTTATTCGATTTTATCCTCTTTTAGCATTTCGCTGCACTGATTGCATTGCAAAGTAAATAAATAGTACAGAGTGCAGTACAGTGATCTGATCACTGACTCAATTGTTTGATTTTCCTCGTAAAAAATGTTTATCCATTTTATCCTATCCTAAAACGAAAAAAAATCCACTTGACATGACAGGGAAAATAATATATGATCGACAACGTATCTCTCGAGCTTAACGATTGTCATAGTCATGCTCGTCTTCTTGTCTTGTCTGGTTGGATGTTGTATTCTGTGAATATTTAGCATTCTTTGAAATTGCTCACTCACTTAACAATGGGATGAGGTGAGACTGCTTCAGATAAAATAAAAATCAAATAAAGCAATAAAAAAAAGTAAGGCAACACAAATATTTTCTTGTGATTGCTCCTGTCACTACACAATCAAGTAAAGTAAATAATAAGAAAAGAATAGAAAGACATTTTATTTTCTTAGTCTGAGAGAGAGATTAGCATGAAATGCAAAGCAAACAGACAGGCGAGAGTAAGTCTAATAATGTTATGTTATGTTATGTAGCTATTATTAATTCAATTCACCAATAATACCTATCAATAGAAAAAATGAGATGCAAAAGTAATAAAAAGGGAGACAACTTGAGCCAAGCTTAGCTTAAACCCTGATCATGATCATGCTCGGGATGATCATCCCATTTTATTTTGTAACTTGTTTCATTGATTATAATAGAATATCGCGAAACACAACTTCTACCTACTCAAACACACGTTTTTCAAACAATCTCTCTTGTCTCCTTGTCCAACTTGACTTTTTTCCAACAAATCCAGACTCAGACAAGACAGACGTATTTATTACCTCAAATGCCAGCACTTGTCTGGAATTGCCTGCTTTTCCATAATATAATAATGCTTTAGCCTTATAGCATAACATATAACATTTATTATAAGCTGTGTAACTCATGGAAGTATACTTAAATAATACTAGTGAATGTAACACATGTGTGTGTGTGTGTGTGCGGTCGTCATTGGTTAGGTATCAATATCGAATCGCATTGTATCTTCTTGATCATGATGATCTTCGTTTCACCCTCATTCAAAATAACTCCGACACGGGGAAAGATAAAAATGTTGACACTGACAATAAATGTAGGTTCACGACGATAATAATGACGCGGATGATACTATTGACTTAAAGCTTACTTATAAGGCTGTACATTTTCAGGAGCATTTTCTTTCTCTGTTTTTTTCTTCCATTCTTTCCCTTCCTTACGCCTTTTTTCAATTTCATCCATTCCTTTTATTGAATGACTTGCGTTGTCTTCCGTGTGCATTACTGAAGGATTTTTAAAATATCTTATGCAGAGACACGAGGCAATGGAAAGCAGCACACAGACACTCGATCCCCATTTTCCGTGTTCCGCATGTTTAACATGCTCGTTTCTTTTCATTATTTCCGCACACATTCAAATCGTTCAAGTTGAGTTTCTATGTAGGAATTCCAAGAGACAAAAAAAGAAAGGAATGATAAGAAAAAATGGCCTACAACGATATATTTAGGAAATTGCGTATGAAATGAAATGAAAGTTGAAACACGAGGCGAGGATGTATTCTTTTATTTTATTTTTATTACGGATAAGCGAGAGCAAACACTAGAAAAACACTGTAAATCTATCGATTTGTGTGGTTCATTAAAAGTGTTTTCCTTTCCATATTTTGTTTCTGGGTGAGCGCAAAAGAAAAGTGGGTATAACTTTTCATGATCAGAGATCATGCGGTTCTTGTTGGTTTCGTGGCATCTTTATTTAACATAAATCACTTACAATTATTGCGTCTACAGTCTAGGCTACAGAGTACAGACAACCCAAGGTTTCAAAACAACCAGCTAAATCTCCCCACGAACCAACTCTGCTTCACTAGCCGATTTGTAATTTTAATCCGAAAATAGTCTGCGATGTAATGTAGTAGAAGCGAATTACAATCGTCTAGCATTGAAATGAATTCCAAGATAATTTTCATTGATCTGTCTCAAAAGCAGTTTCAGCAGCACATTATTACCATTGCCTTGTAGTAGATTATCGGCGCGTCTAATCTCTAGTCGCATGAGTGGACGAAAACGTCTCCTTTCACTTCTGTGGCGGTCGATCGTCTCCCGACCCGATCATTTTCTTTTTGAGTTCATTTGTATGCCTGCCTGCTGATTGATCGCCTTTATATGCTAAAAAAGTAAGAAAATTAATTTAGGGGAGATCTGCACAGTAAGAGACAGTCATGAAAATACCAGACAAAACTCCTTCATCGAGTTTTTTCTTCTTTCTCCTGTCTCTTTCTTAAGTCTTGTCTGACCCTGGTTTTTGGCTCACTTCACCAAATACTTATGTACTTATAAAAAGTTTTTCTCTCTTAACTCAGGAGAAAATGTTTTACTTGCATTACATCTTGTGTTGTATGTGCCCACATACTTTGGATAAGTTTAACTGCAACATAATGTGTTCATTCAGTCATGCTGCGCAACTTTTCTCTTTAAGTAAGCAGTAGGCACACGCCGTACTTTATAGTAGACAAAATATAAATGATACAGCATTTATTATAGGTACAATGAATTCTCTCGGTTTACTCGCCTTGGTCTTTAACTTTTGGAGACAAAAGTGTAACAAGGCTCAAGAAGGCATACGCTACACAGGCTGTCTCACTTTTTCTTTTTTTCTGACATAACGATAACGATTACTACGATACGATAACTTGTGTCGTGTCTGTCTGCCTGCATTCATGCACCAGGCAGCGAGTATAATGCTCCCGGTCTGCTGGTCGATCGGTAAGAAAAAGTATACTGAACTCAACTGACGGAATTCTCGCCGAGCACGTGAAAGCCGGCAAGTGAACCGCTGCAGCAGAAAAAGAAGAGGCGAGGGAAACTCCTCCACTAACACCGCCATACCGTCATGTCATCATTTTACCAACCATCGTCATCGTCATCCTCACTCTCCACCAACCTCACCCGAACCGAAGAAACCGGCAAAAAAACTAATATTGTATCCGGCTGGATCATTCTGAAAATACCCGCATTACTGCATAATGTATGTCTGCTTGCATAATATAATAATAGCCATGTTCTGAGTATAAAAAATTGTATGTAGCATTAAAGTGGAGCTTCCTACTTTCTAAAAAGTATGCTCACACACTCACGTTCGCCAGTTCATGGTGATTCATCCTCCTCCACCTCCTCTCACTCTGTCCCGTCTCTTCCTTTCCTTCTTGTCTGCTGTCGTGTCGTTTTTGTCGACTCTTTTTTTACCTCCGCCGTTTAAATTAAATATTTGAGTGGCCGCACACTAAAGTGAGTGAAGTCAAAGGAAGAGCGAACCGTAGGAGTTCGGAGAAAGAAAAGAAAGAGTTCTTTATGCAAGGAAGCACGCGGGTAAGTGACTGAGCGATGGATGGATGGCTAGAGAATAGACGCTCTCGGAGATCACAATTTTAAGAGACGAGGAGGAGGAAGTAGAGAAAAGAAAATGAAGAAGAGTCCAAAAACGAAGAGTTAAAAAGAGTTTCGGTCTGGCAGATTGAGATTTGCACTGCCTGCAGTGACTGCACTACTTCTTCATTATGCAATGGTAAATTCCCGTTTTTTTATACATTTTTCTTTGTTCTCCGTTTTTTTCACTCTGATACTCTCTTAGCTGTCTGAATCTTTTCGCCTGCCTTGACTGTCTGTGTCTGTCGCTTTTTTCTTTCTCTTACGTGAAGTTGGCTGCTGCGTAACGTACAAAAGTAGTAAATTCTTATCATCGTCAAATTTACATGACACACATGTAAAATATGTATCCTTCGTTTGTCGTACTTAAAAAAAGAAAAAGAGACGAGACGCGTATCGTATCATATCATATCCGTATCCGTCGCATTCTCACACAAGATTCTCTTTTGGTTAAAATAAACTGAAACTAACTCACATTTCACCGCTGGCTGACTTGCATTCATTCTGTATTGTTTGCTTCTTAGGCATATTACATCCACCTATTCCCTTTAAATCTTCCGTTTCTCCAAAAATAATGTTGAGAATGGGAACCGGCGTTTTTCTTTTTTATTATGAAAGGAAGAGAAAAGAAAAGGGTCGGTGCGATGTGATGTGATACGATACTCTTTTTCTCTTGTGCCTAATCTTGGGTTTGCCTACGTATGTACGTGATATGCTGATGAAATGATGTGATAGTGATATCTCGGTTTTCGGTTATTTTTCTTCTGGTTTCGTTCTAATATGTAATATAATAATAATGTTAAGCTGCTTTCGAACTCACTAATAATATAATATAATAATAATGTAGTATTGTGCAACGTGTAACTTAAGTTGGTTAGTTTGGAACAAAAAAGTCTTGTATTTTTGGAACTTTGCTGACGATGGGAACGGCTTTTGCTTAGTTTTTACTTTTAGTGTGTGTGCAGTCTCAGTCAGTGCATTTATAGATCAGTGTTCTTATCGTCATCCACATGTGGATGCATTCATGCACCATAAAGTATTACGACAGACAAGAAAGACCTTTGTAGCTGACAGGGCAGGGCGAAAAACATGAAAAAGGGATTTACAAGCAAAAAAATTAGAGTTTTAGTTTAGTTTTTCTTCGAATGGAAGGATTCATTATGTATGACATTTTACATTTTTATTAGGAAACCAACCACCATCGTCTTGCACAACATTATCTACTTTTAACTCCTTCCAATTATTACGGATGGAGTGAGAAAATATTTTCTTTCCATTCGATTCCATTCCATGGCACGGTATTTGGTTTCGAATTTTTTTATTGTTATTGTAAAATTATCCACCAGAAATTAAATCAAGGCAAGTCAGTCATGGCGAAGAAAAAGAAAATGAAAGTTTGCATCTTGCCTCTCCGCTACATTTATAAAACCATTAAGGACAAAACAAGGGAGGAAAACGAATTACACAATTGTTATGTCTCAAAGTTCAATTCACCGAAAAAATGAATGGGAATGTTATTTGTACATGGATGTATAATATGGTAATGATTATGTACAACGGAATGCGCAAAAAAGAGAACGGAGTTTATGTACATATGTGACAGGCATGAATATCCGGTGTAAACTGCCACGATGATTCTCGGTGATGCTCCGCCGTCAAGATGAATTCGTCATGCAAAATACTTGGACTTCTTTCTCTTGGAAATAAATTTCTCTGGCATTAGTTCAGAGAAGTCATAAAACCCGCAACGGTTCCTGATATGATCTTTTCAAAAGAAATAAAAGAGGAGACGCCGGAAAGATTTGCATATTGTTTTATAGGTATTAGCTAAGCACAATTGTATATTAGAAGCGCTCAGTCGTTGTTCTTTATTTTATTTATTTATAAAATAAACGGTTTAGGCAGGCACGTATTTATTTTTGTGTGAGTAGTGTGACTGTCTCGAATGGATGATCCACATTATCATAATGATGAGATGATTCATTTACAGTGCTAATAAGAGGAAAGGTGCTTGACACTTTTAGAGTCAATAAGGTTTGACGAGCTGTTTTTTCACTGTGGTTCTTCTATGAACTGATCTTCTATGAAGCTCACTCCACACTCAAATAAATAGCATTGCCAGCCAACAAAGTCAACTCTCAGACCTAAGAGGCGAGACTTGCCAATGTGTAAATACGTAACACTTGCTACTTTTTACGTACGTAAGAGAAATTAAATATTGGCAAAGCCGAAAAATGTGTACAATTTTACAGGTTACATACAGGTAGATTAGATGATTTCTGGTCGTAGTCGCATAATATAAAAAACTAATTGACTTTTTCCTCTCC
Organism: Cyphoderus albinus; assembly: GCA_021029165.1. NCBI lineage: Eukaryota > Metazoa > Arthropoda > Collembola > Entomobryomorpha > Paronellidae > Cyphoderus > Cyphoderus albinus. The sequence continues at coordinate 5,529 of VYYJ01002941.1, read as the reverse complement.
ATTATCAACATCTTTCTTTATTAATGTAAATACTCTACGGTTCACTGTTCATTTCTTGTTAGGTATGTTCAAGTGACTTTGTTCTGTTCAAGTGCGACAGCGACAGTAAATGAAAAGTCAAGAGAAAAAGCGTTCGTTCAACAGACAATTCCGTAATTTTCTGACATAATCATGATAACATGACTTTAGTGCGCCGCTGCTTCAAGCTTGCAAATTGCCACCAACAAAAAACTGACTGACTGACTCGCTCACTCACTCATTCACTCACTCACTTGACTTTATGTGGATATCATAAAGATAAAGCTGGCTGGTTTATAATAAATAAAAAGTACAAATTTATACACAATCCTCTCACTGAGACTGAATCCTCTCCCTTCCTTTCCTTTCTTCCTCGAATAGAAATGAATCATCAACTCTTTTACCATTCATTTACCTCTTCTTCAAACTATACTATTACATCACTCACACAACCCCACCAACAAACACTCCACAAAGGAAAGAGAGAAAATCGCATTTATAATGGAGATGCTAATAATAATAATAAAATATCCATTGCCTACAGCGATTATGTCAATTGATGCAAAATGCAAAAAAAATAACTGATACGTACTTTGTTTCAATTCATAGAGAGTTTTTAAACACAATTTTATAACGGTTGTCTGCCGTCACTCATTTCATTCCTTTCTATCTGCACACTTCTCTTNCATAGAGAGTTTTTAAACACAATTTTATAACGGTTGTCTGCCGTCACTCATTTCATTCCTTTCTATCTGCACACTTCTCTTCCATTTTTTTTTGTTCACTCACTCAAATGAACGATTTTAATACTTTACGATTACACTGATAATCATAATCATGATCATGATGATGATGAGAACACACGATAAGCTCCTACTGTGATTTCTGATATCACTCGTCTGCGTCTGCCTGTCTGACTGCGTACTCCACAAAAAGCTATTAATGTGTCTCGTATTGATTGCTCGATCGAAATGAAATGAAAGCAGTACAAGAAACGGCAATGGCAAAAGGAAAGGGACTCGAGTTCGACTCAGGTGCATTTCGAAAAGAAAGCTGCGTCTCCTTTTTATTATTATCAGCATCATTTTTAAACTTGTATTTATTTATTGCATGTCATTATTAAATGGAAGAAAGACAGATTTGACTATTTGCAGTGTTTGATTGATACTGATTGAAAGTAGGATATGAGAGCGGTCACATTAGGAGCAGAGAGTTCCCCCTTCAAAAGCATTTTTGCGATCTGACTTTTTGACTCGACTCGACTCTCCCTCCTCGACTCGATCACATCACCAATGAACATGGTATTGTATTGTATATTATTTTTCAGGAGGCTCTTAAGAATTCATAAGTAGTTTAGTTACCACTACCACGTAGGTATTTGCGATCCACAACTAAAACATTTTTTTGCAACAATGGATCCTGGTAATCCACCTGCGCCTCAATCTCAATCTGGATGGACGTTTTGCCCTGTGTAAATTCCATCTACGTCTGTCCGTGGGTTCGCTCGTTACTGTAAGCTGCTGAGCAAAAAAGTTACTTTAGTTCGTCCAAACGATAAAACATCAACAATGCTCATATATAAATACATATATCTTGTCCCGTCTTGATTTGACATTCGAAATACAAAGATGTTTCTACCCAGATTGTAAATGCTACGTCTTATGGCGGCTTGTGGAGCCTCTGGGCATTTCGAGTAAATACGCTATATGGAATATCTATGAACGTGAAATCAAATGTGTGCATAGTTTTACTTAAGTTGAGCACATTTTTATTTATACTATGTATAATAAGTAAAGTAAGTGAGTATGATTACTATACTATTTTACTACTTTGCTCTTTACATGTGATCATGTTGGTTGATTGGGGAAAGTCGAAGAAGGACGAAAGAGCTTTGCACTCTCTTAGAAAGAGAAGTAGTTTTATATTATACGAACTATAGCAGCATGACTTTTTTAGCTAAGCTCATCATCCTCATCATCATCATCAAATCACATCACCTGTGAAAAAGTGTGAAGAAGCAAGAATGAGAGAGAAAAAACAAGTCGAAGAAAAAAAACTCTTTTTGTATGCTTAGTTTGCTCATTATTGCCAAAGTACATAAGTAAAAAAGAAGAGAAAAAGAACGTGTACGTCGCGAGAACGTTCGTCCCGGTATGTAGCAGCAAAACTTACTCGATTCGATTATATCATCATATCATATCAAATCTTATATAGTTTGGTAGTATAATAGTAAAAATGATTATTTTTTTTTGTTGCTGGATAAAAGCCAAGTGATGTAGGTACATAAAAAGTGTATACTCATGTTACTGTGGTCTGTAGCGTATGAAAACGACATACCTCTGCAAGTATAGTTTCTAGTTTGTATGGTAAGAGTGGAATGCGCATGGAATTGTAAAATAAGTAGTAAAAATGCACAAAAAATTACATCTTGCAGAAAGAAGTTGATGATGACGATGATGATGAATTTGGATGTTTGTTGGTTTGCTTGCTTTTCGTATTGGTATGCATTCCACTATTATAGAGAATAGAATGGAAATGGAGATTGGAGATATGATGCGTAATCTTTTTCTCGTTTCCCTCACTTGCTCTATTGTGTACGCAGTACGCAGTGCAGAAGAAAAGAAAATCGAGAAAAGCTCCGTCTTCTCTTGTTTCTCTCCCTCAGTTACTTTTTTTTGTTTCTGCCTATTTTTTCGGAACATAACATAACACAACATAATATGAGCTCCGTGAACCAAAGTCATTTCGTTTCATTACAGAGCAGAAGCAGCGTAAAGTTAACCAAACGCGGCAAAAAGCAGGAGCAGCGTAGGCATTTTCACAAAGACGTGAGTGAACTAAAGCTACGTAATCTCAATCTCTCTCATCATCATGTGAAAATGTACACGGGATTTATATAAGAAAGGGGAAAGAAAGAAAAATCACAGGAGAGTTTGTGGGAGTTCGAGTTCGAGTCGATTGAGGAGAGTCTCAGCCAGAAGAAGAGTTGACTAGTCTCTTTTTTTTTTCGGAGAATAAAAAAAAAAGATTCTTGTTTCTGCTACGCTGATTGCGACTGTGAGAATGTAATGTTTCTTTGGTATACATAACGTGCTGAGATACATATGTACATATGTGTGGCTGGTAAGGTAACTCCTAAAAGTCAAGTTAGTTTACTCACTTGACTTGTCTAGCTGGATTTATATGTCTGGCTGGATGATATGGCGATGATTATGATGATGATTGTAGTGTGGTGAGCGGAACCATGAACATCTTCATGATCACGAACATATTTAGGTATACATTACGTACGTTCATGTACATTCATAGGCTCACATTAAGTATGCCCACATAGATTAGCTTTTATATTCACTCAATGATATTTTCGCTGTAATTTCCCCACCGCCGAGTTATTCACAATGTTCATGTGGTCGCTCTAACTATCATCATTATTTTCATCAGCTCACTAGAAGCGTAGTCGTACAAAGTTAAGACAAGTCAAGAAAGACTCGTCCTTCCTCGCATAAAAAATGTGGTCGAAGCCCGCTCAAAATTCTTCCTTTGTCTTCTTTCTTTTCTCGCTTTAATCTTTTTTTCTTTTGACTTCACTAATTTACTTACACAACACGGACGCGCAGAAGAAGAGAAGGGAACCGCACATTTTCTTGCTTCATTTTCATTTTTTTCTCTTCACTCACACAACAACAACGCAACAATGCAAATTCAATTGAAGAAAGACAAATCCCCTTTCTTTTGTTACGGGAGCGAGGGCAGTGATCAGCGTGTCTTTCTTCTGAGTGAGGTGAGACAAGGATAATTATACAATAGCAAGCGCATGGAGGTAGGCATTTATACGGTGGCCACATGTGAATGTCACAAAATATACCTAGAGATACAAAATACCTACTCGTAACCTTCCATTCTCAAATCGCCTCGCTCACTTAACAAGAACTTGTAGAACTCCGAGTTCAGTCAAGCCACATTCTGCCAGGCCATTAAAAATGCAAACATTATTTTTACATTTTAATGAACCATTTGGGATGAGAATGAGAATTGCTTTCGGACATGAGATGAGGCTAACATTACAACATCAAATAAGACACTGATTTCACTCCACACAAAAAGAAACCGGCAGGCAAGCAAAGGCATAACAATTTCAGCATACTTTGATTTTATTGGTATACCACCGCCGCAACGGGAATTGGTTTGATCATGTCATGTCATCACTATCACGTCACATCATGTAGATAATATAATGTGATCTATTGATGATTTTTTCTTTTTCATGGCTTTTAGCTTATAAATAAATAATAATAAATAATAAAAAACACTAACAAACAATAAAACAGCGTAAGCTTTTACAAAACGTTCCTTTTGGTATGTTCTTTGTTTGTTTCCTTTTCAGTCCAAGTTGGAGCTGGTTCATTGAAAACGTACTTAATGATAGGGAGTAAAAAAAGAAAGGCGTGAACTAAAGCCACGGAGGAAGCCAGAGTTTCAAAAACAAAGTTTGCTTTTGTTTATCCTATCATCACCATTACCATCACGTTGGTTAATAGTAGCCGACAATAATAATATCGACACACTGCCGCTGCGTGTCTGTCGGTTTATGCTATGTTATACCTAAGGAAGGATTGTGTGTAAGGTGTGTTTATGCGAGTATAATGCCTGGTTGTGGAGTATGTTTAAAAATGTATGTTACCGAAAGACAGGTTATTTTTGTTAAGTAGGTCAGGCACTTTCCTTTGAATCGTCAATTATTACTACCCTAACTTCCAACTCGAGACGAAAGTAGAGCTAAAAATGCTCTTATCATTACTAGTAGCAGAATGGACTGATATTGACCAGCAAGTGCCAATTGCCAAACCCAGAGAAATCACAAAATGTAGTGTAACGTAGGGAGCTAGAAAAAACCCGATGACATTGCGAAGCAAAAAAAAGTAATTTGGACACATACGGCAAGGCAAGAAAAACAAGAGTAGACCCAGACCCATTAACGGCCGTGATGCATGGTTGTTGTAAATTGTTCAATTAAATAATATTCGTCTTTATACGCCATGTGGGATTCATTTTATTTTGCGAGAGACTTGCTCTTGGACTCAAATTTAAGATGTGATGTGATGATGGTGCTGATCTGAGCTACAGTTCAGCCACTCTCTTTTTTCTTTCTCTGTGTGACTGATCCTAGAGCTAATTGCGTTGTAGATGTGTAAATACCAGTAATGTAATGTAGATAAATAAAAGCAGTTGTTTTTGTACCATCACCATCATCAGTCTCATCTCAATTCAATAAATTACGCGTGTGACGCAGTTACTGGAAATGGTAAGCTTTAAGTAAGAAAACGGAGCGTGTTCCAATCCCCAGGCTTTGCTCTACCCCAAACTTTATTTTTCTCTGATGGATAAGCGTAGAAACACAAAAATGAATTTATTGCGTTGCGGATAAGGATGTGGATCCAGACAAGACAAGACCACTTAGTTTTGCGTAGAAAAAGTAACCTACACAATTTTATATGATGCTCATATCAAAGT
>VYYJ01002940.1:0-18726 GCA_021029165.1 Cyphoderus albinus | reverse complement strand
CACATGAACGCCGGCCCGCTGCATCCAGCGACATGTGCCAATCTTCGTTTTTCACCATTACTAGTTAGCACAGAAAGTGGGAAGGGCAGTCTAGAAAAACAAGGTTTAATATTTCCTCGTGAGTTTGACGTGACTGAATGTGACGATGCGACTGTGTGACGGCTTTGAGCAATACGGTGAAGCACCAACTAAGAAATTTTAACATAATAAAGAAATATTATTTATCGCTTGTGTCTGCGAGGCGATTTTGCATGCGAATTAAAACTGAACAAAGTGAACTTTCAGAAGCTTCGCTCCATGTTCGGCCATTTGCGCTGTCGGGCATGAATGACTCAAGAAAATGAATGAATGAGTTTGTGAAATGAACTGGAAAGCAGGAAATCGTTTTCAACGAGTAGCACCATTCGCTAAGCGTGCATGCATCAGTTAAACACGCTCCACCGCTCCTGTACTTTCCTCTCATACACTTTCTTCGTCTACTTCCAACGTGGTGACGTGCTCTCCCTTCTTTACTGTTAGAGCTACTATTGTGTTCAACTGGAACAAGAAGAGAGCTGCAGTAAGAAGATTGGAGATTACAAGAAGAAAGTTATTTGACTTCGGTGTTGTCTATGCACTTGAAGAGTTGTATTATGTGTGTATTTCATTTTTCTTGCGCGTCATCCTTTTCTTCATGCCATTCCAGTAGCAAGCGACTTCTCATTTTCCTGACAACTTGTCTGCCTTATCCTAACATTATTTTGAATAAAATATCATCTTTTCTTGGTAATCATGAATAACGCTTCCATTTTGAGACTTGAGACGATGATGAGCCTTTCTGCATATCAGAAGGGTGGAACGATTGACGATAATAAAAATAACGTCGTGTGTGAATATTCTGCCTTTCTGTTCTTTGATTGACTGACAACATCATCAAAAAGATAAAATTGAAGATTGTAATATTATTATATTATCATAATATGCTAATCACTAAGAAGAAATAATGCAGCCATGAACACATTTCTCTTTTGCGACCTGGTATTTTAAGAGAAGAAACGTCTTTTTGGTAATGATGATGGCAATGATGTTGAATTAAGGGGATTTGATATGAGAACAAAAATGTAAAGTCAGCACAAACATTACGGTCGTAAAAAGTATCCCACAGTAAATTAAGTATTTTCAACTTTTTTCTTTCTTTTATCTTTTCAGGGCTGGTTGAGGCAGTGGAGCAAGGAGATGTCATCAAAGCGGACAGGATTTTGGCAACTAACGATGTCGACATAAATAGGTAAAGGTCTCTCCAGTAATAAATAAATGATTTGGTATATTCACGGGGTGTAAGTGTAAGTAATGCACATGCAACACACATTCTGCTAACAATCATTGATGGAGCTGATAAAATCGTAATAAAAGTTATTAAAATACACCTGTTTATATGAACGTGACATTCCCACAAAGTCAGACGTTTAAAAGCCTTGCATTTAGAGGAAAATATAAAAGTGCATTTGTGAATGTGAATGTGAATGCACATGGCTTCTATACGTACAACCGAACAAGACGATTCAATTTTCTGCAACGGTGAACTCACGCAGCTCTGAGTTAGCAGCGGTAGTGTGCAAAGGAAGGCAAATTCTTATTGATCTTATAAAAAGTAAGCAGGGGGTAAATGGACGATGATTGTAGAAAAAGTCTTTTTACTGCTGTTTTTTTTTCTTCTCCGTTTACTCTTAGGTATTTATATTTTGCAGACAGGTCACACTACAGTATAAAAATATTTTATGTCCGCATTTAAACAGCTATAATGATGGTATCACTCATTAATGAGTGAAATAAAATACTTGTCATTATTTTTTTCTGACGTTTCTTATAAAAATCGCTTAAATGGAATACGGATATTAAATGAGTAGAAAAGATAGCAGAAATGTAAGTTCTTTAACAAGATTTTTTTATATTTTTATGCAAAGGACATGATTTATTGTAAATTTAACAACTTTGCCACTTCGTCAGTATGGAAATTACTTGAGGATTTAGATTTCAATTATCCATTGTAAGGAAATATGTAGTGTGTGCTAAACATTCAAAACTCAACAGCGACTACTCCCATGACGGGTTCCCCTCTGCGTCTTCAAGTAGCGAGCGATGTAAATTCTTAATGAAAGTCTGTAACAATGTCGTCGAAGGAAACTGAGCTGCAATAAAATTCTGACAAGGCTACTACTTTAGTTGTGCCAGTTTTATTGAAGATACTTTGTAGGTGAGCTTATTAACCAAGGATATGTCTATATGCAAGTTTATTTGATGATATGTATCACTTTTGCAAGGTGCCACCAATTATGAAAAAAGTGGCGTTTCGTGGGCAAATAACATGACAGAATGAGAACGACAGGGAAGGAAACTACGTAAAATTTCCTATTTTCCGTTCAGATAAAAATCAGTCATTTAATGATTAAACTTGCGTCATGTAGCAATGAGCCTAAAACTGTGTGCCAGATCTTAAGAAAAGGGAAAGAAAGTTTTGAATTCCAAACATCAATGTGGAAAACATGGTTGGTGAACTGTTTTTGTCATATGCATCTCTTTACTATAGAAGACGTATTTTAAACGCAGTAGTGATCTAACCATACTTTTAGTGTGGCTGCCTAATAGGAAAATGTTTGTTTAAAATCAGGTATACATTAACTGTAACTGTACTTATTCCTGCTCATTGTGGATGGACTTTCTTCACAAGTGCAAAAGTAAACTTTTGTGAAATACTAAAAGCGATGAGAGAAACCTGACTTTTAACATAACATTAAGTCCTGTGTAAGTCCATACTCTGCTTACATGCATTACATTGTCAACAAAATATGCGAGAATGTTGGTTACCGGTTTCCGCTTGCAAAGTTTGAGTAAGGATTTTCAGCGACCAAACAAACGAAACATGTGTACACAAACATCTTTATCCATGTTGCTCCATCACAATCTTCAAGAAGACGATCTTCGTTACTCTTACACTCTGACTTCGTTATCGTGTGTCATTTTATTCATGCCGTGTTTGCGGGTTATTAAAACAAAATGAATGTGTGATCACCTTATTGTTTCCAGTCTTGTCTAAAAGCTTATTTTTTTCTTCTTTTCTTTTGTGTAGCGTGACAGGAGACGGACTGACACTTTTGGAAATGGCTGTAATCCAGGGGAAACAACAACTTTTACGCTTACTACAAACACATGGAGCTACTGAAAATCAATATCGTACGTAAAGAAGAGCCTCTTTCTCCTCTTTATACATCTTTATTATACATTTTTCAGGCATTGTAACAAGAAGGCAGCGTTTTATTGCACAGCTACTGCATTTTTTATTCTCTACGTTCTGGCAGTTTTTCTTAACTGTGACTATAAAAGAAGCAGAAAAGGGATTTTGGGGAGGCAGAAACCATTTGTACAATGATAAAATTGTAGCCAGAAAATAGAATAATGTTAAAAAGTCATCACGTCATTCGTTTTCATTCCTTTTCGTGTACATTGCAGATATGAGCTGTCTGAAAATACTGACTTCGTCTCGTTGGAAAAAGTTATTTAGGGAAGGTTTCGGAAAAATCTTTCTAGTTATAATATTGAGAATTTTGCTAATGTTTTTCTTTCTTATAATATCCGGTAATTTTAGCGTTATAATATACTATAAAATATACTTTGTAACTTTTCCATTGTTGTCGGATACATTTTTAATCTTCTTTTCAACTCAACTCAAAACTACGAATCCATTCAATTTTCTGTTTTTGATGACTGTAAAATGAACGGGATAAACCTCCAGTTTAATTTAAATTGCGATCTGGTGTTTGTTTATTGTTGCTATTGTTTGTACAGTTGTTTTTAATTTGAACAAGTACACGGAGTACATTAATGTGATTAATTTACACAATTCCTTCCAGAAGTTGAACCTGTATTATCCACGTTTTTTTACTGAAAAACATGTTTAGGTACTTATGCGTAGCGGTGCGGCTCGATGTAGTCACAGGTGCACCGTGTGAGCGTATTTAGTACAGCCGTGTAAAGATCACTCGACCGAGACGGAAAAAACTGTTTCCGACCGTATCATTAATACTTGTAACTGAATGTACTTGAGAGAAAAGAACATGCTGAAAAGGAAAAAAGTTTAGCCGGTGACATTTCAGATTACATGAAATGATAACAAAACGAAACAATGATAAGAATTTAATTCTGCCGCAAGGATTACATTTTATTACAATTTTACAACATTAATGCACTTATTGTGATCTAATAACAATCTAATTGTACCGAATTAGGCACTTATCAAGAAACACGTTTAGGTATTTATTACCAAGCATTAAATTGGTTTAAAGAGGCTGTATATATTGAGAGCAGTTTGGTATATTTTGTGCATGGTCAAACTATAAATTTTACATAAAATTATCAAGCATATATAATATTTGATGGCGGAAACGGTAAATCCCATGATATAGTTTTTAAGAAATCAAATTATAGATGCAGTTTGGGATGGGATTTTGAAGTGTGTCAGAGAATTTGAATTGGGCCCTAAAGCTAGTGGAGGGAAATGAGGCTAAAGCCACATTGAAGTTTACTACAGCATGATGAGGAGCTAGATTAAATAAAAACGATTTCTTCCTCCTTCCTTTTAAAGTAATTTATTAAAACAATAAACGATCTAGGGAAGTAGGAATTAAATTGCTCTTTTCGCAGAAACACTGCTTGGTGCATAACCACAAAACCAAATAGTAACACAACACACATCAGCGAGAGAAGTTCCGGAGGCACTTGGCGAGAACGGTGGTTTGGTAAGAGCAGCATTGGTTTGTAGCAGGCTTCTGTTCTAACCACTACATTAAATAACCGAACAGAACCTGGGTCAGGTTTTGCATATAACAATGGTGGCTGTCGCCCTTGGTGGACACAATTTATTTAAAAGTGTCTAACAAAACCTGTACGTCCATTATAAACACCAGTCTGTTTAACTTCTAAAATATAAAGTTTAGGACAGATATGTAGGTAGCATTACTTGGAAAATAAAGGAAAGTGGCACACATCCCATAAGAATTTGAAACGATAACGTTGCAATATGCAAATACATAAGCTAGTCGCAACGACATGGGTTCGAAAGAGCTGAATTCTATTTTGTACCGAATTTACTTATTTTCTCCAATTCATCATTTTTGCAAAGTAGCCTTGAAGAATAGTAATGAACCAACAACAACGGAACATTAAAATGTTAAAGTTAATGTTAAAAATGGTTTGCCATATTATTCTTACATTTCACTGACTCAAGTAAACGATAAAAAACGATCAAGTTTGAACGAGTGGAAAAAGGTTTCACTTGCATGATCTACTCTCGCACTGTGAACTACTTTTTCTTAAATACTCGGAGAAAATGCATTAAAACGACTGAATTTGGTATCGTTTGGGATTGGGGCAAGAATGATTAATGACATGATGAATGGCATTTTCCTTCAATTTTGCGCTAATGTTCTCGTTTGATTGAGCTTGGTCTTTATTGCTAACTTGAATAATTCTCATTTCTGCAAGTAAAGTGGTAAACGTAACAAAGGGTTAAATCTAATTTTGAAGAAGCTCTAGTATGATTTAAGTAGAAAAATTTATTATTTGTGCCGTTCTGTTTGTGAAAGAAAAGGCAATTATATGAATGAAACGGCGAGATAAAATATTCAGCGCCTTTATTTCATGTTCTTGACGGTTTACTTGGCTGCCACTGACATTACACGCAGAGACCCGACCCAAGACAGACCTAAATATTCAAACTTGTATGAAAAATAGTGAGTCATGTCCAATCATTTCTAACGTACTTAATCCAACGATTCCTCGGACGATCACCGTACAAATGCCTCTGCATTAATTATTTCATTTTCTGTATGCACTCCTCCTCTTTAATCCCTGCCAAAAAGATTCAAAGAAATGAGAATAAATTCACCCTTAGGTATAGATGCTTATAGAGTAGTAATAATGCAAAATTGACAGTGATGATAATAATTTTTAAGTCATTCTAGCTTGCACTACTTTACATCACATCTGCATCTCTTTTCTTTCTTTAACGTTTCAGGTGCAAAACCAGTATCCGACCAACTTCATAACATGGTACAAGAAGCTGAGAAAATGTCTGAACTTCTCATGACACGCATTTTGAAATGCTCCACATTTGGCAACCTCTCGACAGCTGAGTTAAAAGAGCTTGAGAAAGAGTTCAATATGTGGGAGAAGAGGTACAAGAGGCTGAAAAAGATGAAAAGTTCCTACTCACAAATTCGTAAGTTTGTAAAAAATTCTTTCATTCAATCATTTTCTTTTACCTTCAAAAATTAGATGAGCCGAATTTCCGATGCACTCATGTAAATCATGTCTGACTAGCAGAAAAGCGTATAAAATATAACATTTTAAGGTCTTCCGTGACATTGGAATTTTGTAATGCGAAAGATTCTAAAGAAAAATCAATGGAGAAAGCACCGTCCCTCCTGTCACCAGCATTCGTAATTTTCGTAATGCCTGTTATTCTTTGCAATTTTGTTTGAGAGTTTAGGGTTATTTGTGTACAGTTGGACTGTTTACAAAGACTGGAAAAAATCAACTTCAAAAAAAGTTTTATTGAAAATTCTGCAAAATGTTCCTTGAATATGTCTGTTATCTAGAAAAGCTTTCATTTTTTTCTTTTTTATGCTGACAGTTGAATAGAAAATGAAAATTTTTGTAAAGTAAATCTTTTGAATTATAGAATCATAAGAAGAAATACAAATAAATAAAACTGAGTAAACTTAGATTAATGTATACAAGGCAAATGAGGAGTACCCGACGATAAAATCAAAAGTAAATTTTCCTCCCTTTTCGTTTTCTTGGTTGAATGATTCTCATTATGCAATTCAATTAGGATGGGGATGGGCGATTATTATTTATAACATGTAGGGTAGGCATCGCCGAAGAAAATGATAACATTGTGCAAGACAATAAAATATCGGAAGACCGCTTTCATTGTTACACAACGAAAGAAGCGCAGAGCAATTTAGCTAGGAAAGGGCAGTTACGTAAGCCTTAATGTAATAAATAATTTATGTGAGGAAAAGCGAAAGTGTGTATAAGATGTTCGGCATTTTCTTTGTAATAAATTCTATTATTCATTTACATAAAGTATGAGAGTTAGAAAGTAGAAATTAATAGTTTTCGTAGTGGGAGTGCGACGTGGAATTCGGAATTTGATTAAAATAAACATTACATTTTCAATAATCGAATGATTCTCGACTTGCGCAGGACCTCCGGAACCGAAATTATGCGTACTCGTGGATGTGATTGGTAATTCTGGAGTGAGACTGCGAATTTGCGAGGACAGTGCCAACAACGAGAATGTTATCTTTACCAAATACCGAGGTAAGTGTCTGACATCTTTTCTTTGTTTTCACGTCTTTTTACTTCGTTAATTCCATCCATCTTCAAGGTTGCGTTATTATTGTGACTGCCCTACATTTTTTCAATTCGTTTTTATTGTATGAATGTGCAATCTCCTTGCCCCGGTGGATGTGATTATCACAGTTGAATAGATAAAGATTTGTAGGTTTACTTAGGATGAAAAAAGTTACAACTGGCAAGTGGTGGATAAGCTGGTAGGAATGATGGTGGGGTCGGTGTGGTGTTACTCATTGTTTGATAAGAGCGAGGATGCTCCTTTGCTGATGATGCTACATTATCTTGCCAAAATTCTAAACCTTTACTCCAACTCCCGTTTTTTCTTCTTATTGTACATACCGGTTAATATCTCTAAAGTTTCTTAATAATAACTACAAGTGAAGCAAGTTTCCTCTTCCCCTGCTTTCTGCATTTTCCCTAATCGCACCCTAAGGGGAACTGAGGAAGTTGAATACGCAACATAAAAAAGTGCGAGAACGTAGATCATGGTTAGGTGGTTAGCAGTTGTGAACGTCGTGTTAGGCTAAACCTTCCCGACACTTAAACCTAATGTCAGAAAAGAAATAAAATGGGTTTAGTCCATTTCCTCCAGAATTGTTTCGTGACTGTGGAGAAAAACTTGTGGGGCAAAGTGAATTAATATATACATTTTTATACTATAAGCACAGTTACAAGTTCGACGTGCCGGACAGAAATATAATAAATGACAATAATTTCAGTTTAAGAATACCTAACATACAGTATCTAACTGTTAACTCTCAAGCGAAAATATAAAGTAAAGTACATTACATAATGTATAAATGGAGGAACAGAAATTATTTAACAATATTATACGGTTCCTCTTGTCGCTTTTCTCGCAAAGTTCAGGAACGTGAACACAACACAAGTGTACGTGACGTGTTGAAAGCAATGAACATAAGACGAGGGATTCCAGGAACGTTTTTGAGAGTTATTCTATTTTGTCTTCGATTTGATTAGATGAGTGCGCCATTTTGAGGAATAATCTTGTTTTAAAAGTTTTCATGGTTTTCTTTTCTGTCCTTTCATCCATCTTCTTCAAACAGAGACAACCACCACAAAATATGGGGCAGGAATAATAACGCACGTTTGCACTTTCTTTTATGTGTCATGACCATAGTGTCTTATTGTTTTTCTCTTTTCTCCTCTTGTTCTGTTTTAGTTGAGTGGAGTCCGTCGGATAAGTTCTCACGCGAGAGCACCAGCGGAATAGAAATTTTCGATCTCAAAAAGTTGGAGACTGTGGTAAGGCCTGAGAGTTAGAGGAGTCCTGTGACTTGGTTTAAAACATGTACGCATTGCATAGTGAAGATATTATTAATCGGATTCTTGTCTTTTTGCAAGGTCAACTTTCTTAAGCCTGGCTGTCGTTACTTTTTCCGAATTGCATTTGGAAACTTCCAAGGATATGGAATATTCCAGAACTGTACCCCTTTCTCAGTTGTGCCCTCGTGTAAGTAAAACTTTAGAATTTAAGAAAGATATTCTAATATTATGTATTTTACGGTTCATATTCGAAAGAAAGAAAACGCTTGAAGAAATATTGACGCTTCAAGTGTTTTTCTTTATCTGTTGTTACATAATATTATTTATGTACATTGGTGTGGCTCATTAAAAAGGAATTATAGTAGTTTGAATAATTACTTTTGAGTAAAAGTTGTTTAAAGGCAGCAATAATTTAGCCAGTTTTGTTTCTAAACATTAACTCAATTTTCCTCTAAAATTCTATCAATTCTCTGTTTTTGAAAGAGAAAATGTAATTTGAGAAAACGCCTACTCCACTTACTAAAGCAAAAAGTATCACTTTGACCGAGTTTACAAAAGTCTTGTTTAAAGTGATTTTTAAAAATCTTTTGTTCCTTTTCAAACAAGCCTGGAGAGATGTTCATGGTGCCAAACCGCGGTACACAGGGAAAGATACTATTTTCGATGATGTTCTCAACCAATTGAAATCCAATCTTTCGGACACCTTCTGCTCAGAACATGTGAGCTCCAGTAGCAAGGATGTTAGTAACGTTGGCACAACTGGTCACTACAATCATCAGGCAAAGAAGGCACAGAAAAAGTTGTCCATTAAGACTCTCTTCTCTGCTCCAAAGTTTCAAAAGTCGTTTACAAGGTAAGAAAATGTGTAGAAAGACGATGAACGCCTGTCTGCATAGCTCTTCACACCTGTGTAATAATTCGCCAACCGCTGCACGGAATACAGCTTTTTAGTCTTTCAAAACTACATTTTTTCACGACTCGAATAAAAAAGATGCTCTGAGGATTCTCAGCAAATTGACTAGTATATTTTCCCCTTTTCCTCCGTGCTTAAAACTTTTTTTCTGAAGAAGCAGTTTTAACGTTTTAATGGGGTAAAAGGATAACTCGTTGTAGGAAACTAGATTGGATAAAATGTACGAAAAGAAATGAAAGTGAAGGGAAAGAAGCAACGCTAACGGCTACGCAAGTTTCTTGTCGCGTCGCACTGATTGAAATAAGTAAGTTAGGTAGTAGGGTAGTTGCGTAGTACGTAGTCTCCTAACATAAAACAGAGATAGTATCACACTTTTGGTGAAGATCTTTCACGGAGGAAAATGAGATGTACATGCATTACATTACATGAAATGGGAAGGAGGTAGTAGGTGAGATGTATATTCATTCATTGTATGAAGGCAGGCAGAACTTTTATTTGAAGGAATTAAAAAGAGTGCAAATTACAGGAAAAAGTTTGCTTATTTATTCCCTCGGAAGAAAACAAGTGACCGAAATTGTTTTTGTCTCAATTTTTTTGCAGGGGATTTTTTCTAAGTTGTGTCATCTACTGCGAGAATAAGATATTGGTGACTTTAGATGATGTTCTTCCCGTCCTGGAAATTGACGAAAACTTTCCAGGTGCTGTCCATAAAGACTTCCACTGGCTGCTCAAGGTATACTTTCTACCGCTACTTTTTACTAATTCACTTGTAATTTTTTCGTTTTGAGAAATGCTATTAAATAAATTAGATGTATAAATTTCCTTTCCACTTTTCCTTTTCCTCCGCTCATCCGTCCATCCGTCCAACATTTCCATCCACTTCCAGCGCAAACCAATTTGTGCAGGAAGAAAATAAAACGAGTTTCCTTCCCTTTTTTACATTTCTACTGCTATAGCAGATCTAATAATAGAAAGTAATTGTGTTTTATGTCTGGACTTAATTTTTAATGTTGTTTTGCAACTGAATGCTCGTCTCATACGTTGATATTCGCTCCCTCCCATCCCGTCCACCGCGAAACGTAAATAAATATGTATGTAAATCTAAGATGGTGCTATTCCTGGACTTTTTTACTTTTATGCACAGGTCGCTTGTAACTGGGAAGATGTGAAATACCTCAAGCAAGAGATGGAGAAGCCTGCAAACGCCTCAACATTCCACGTCAGACTTAAAATGCTTAATGCAATAATTTCAATGCAGGTGAGCTCGCATTTTGTGACTTCCGACGTGACACAGATTATCCTTAGCGGGGAGAAAGAGGAAATTGTGTTAATTTGCCTTGATATCGACTCGGGCGTGTAATTTGTTACATTGTGTGTGTTTCATCCGAGCCCACCCGCATCTCTATTCAGTCTCGCTTTTCTTATTGTACACCGACCTGGCCTAGGTTAGGTTTTCCGTTTCGTATCTCACAAAAAGACAATGATCAAAGTGCCTATTCCGTGAGTTAGTATAGTTATGCTTTAGCCGATGTATCATCTGAATCATATCTCATGAAAAATGAAATAACGTCACGTCTAATTCCGTTGTGAGCAATCGACCTTCCTGAAAATTGTCACTTTTGCGCGCTTCCTTTCTCTGCAAGTAGAATTGTCATATATACCCCCATTACATCGGTTTTTCTACATTTCCTCCGGCCTTTGTTCTTCCACAATGCAATCTAGCAACATGTCACAATGAAAGGTAGGGACAGAGAACGACAGGTCTGGGTTAAAAAAAGGGGGAAGGAAAGCGAAGAGAAAAACATCGTCTATGTCCTTATATGTGTAAATCATTCATGTGAGTGAGAGCCGCTTTATTGAATTCTCGCACACAGCGAGACGATAATCGAACAGGAGGACACTCGTCTCAAACTTCGATTTAGCCGAAGATTTTATTTTATTTCGTTTGGATAAATGTTAGGTACATAAAGCGAAGGCCAAAATAATAAGGATGCAACTAGCAAGCTGGATCCCTGATAAATACAAGTAGACACAGGAGTACTAAAAGTTAAGTTAGTAAGAGCAGTGACGTGACAAGACAAATTGTGTAACATGTGAAATGTACCAATGTATGTGGTCGCTTAACTGAAAAAATATAGGCACTTTTTCACTCGAGGCTATGTAATGGTTAATGGTAGGTGACATGGAAAAACAATCAAGGATTTAGTTCCCAGTGTAGCCATGATGTGTCATGACTCCTTTTACCTAGTAGTCTCTTTATCCTACATACTCAAAAGGTTCCACGTATTGGAAATTTTGTTCATTCATGTGTCATTTACGCAGAATACTCTGGGGATGGAAGATCTGGGTCGACTTTACTACAAAACGTTAAGGGATGACTCGAATAGCGTAGTCTTCATCAGGTATGCCGATTTTTTTGTCCGATTTAACCTCCGCAGCTATCGTAATATTTTATTTTTTTTTGATTTTCGGGTATGTCAATTTTTTTATTTTGCCCCGCAGTACCATCAATTATTTAAGGTCCCACAAACAAGTTGTCTCAATGAATGTGAGGTGGACGCCTTTGTTCAAACTGACGAACCGGAAGTTTCCTGATTCTACTTGCGATATGCTTATGAGTACTATAAAGGTACGTCGTCCTATAATAATATTAATCGAAGATGCAGATTTGCGAATGCACGTCATTTATTTGAACTTTTATCTCTTGTGAAAGCACATTATTCGCAAAAGAAGAGTTCACAAAAGAATTGGCAGTGCAGAAGTGGATATAATTTTCCTCGTGTTCTGCTCAGTGGAAGAATTTAATGAAATTTCTATTCCACTGCTCACTATATTATAGATAGAGTTTGGGAATTGAAAATACATTTTTCTTCGTTCATGGGGCATTGTGTGAAACATTATTTCTTTTTTGTGTGTGTCCAGGAGCAAATTTTATACCACCAAGTAAGCAACATTCCGATGGGAAAAGGACTCTATTTAGGTTACCTTAAGCTGGCCAGTTCAGTTGATCTGCTGAAAATCATAGTTCCAACGAAAACTCCCAATATGCTTCCCCACGTTAAAGTTCGAGATAATCCACATGTTTCGAGGTAAATGGTCCATTATTGCGACACTTTTATTGTCAATGTTTTTGTTTCTCTCCGCTCGTTTCGGGACACAAACGCCAGAGCATTAAAGTGTAAATTGTTGTTGCGGAAGAGTTTTATGATGCTTTCTTTGAAGGAGAGAGAAACTAAGATTTTTATGTTCTTTTCTCAACTCTTTCCCTCTCTCTTCAGCGAGGAATGGTCTGCCCTTCAGAACCTTGTAAAGTCTAAATCCCTTGATCTCCTTTCCGTTGAGGCTAATGCTTGCAGCAGTTCAAGTGAAAATGGGACGAAAAGTAAGACTGCGTCTGACTCGGAGAGTGAGTCGGATTCAACCCGCTTCTCAGAAGCTCAAGATATCTTTCGAAAGGAAGTGAACAGCAGCTTTAAAAAGTTGCTAGCGCTTCTCGAAGTTGACGACAGCTCTTCTCTGGGTCATAGGTAATATATTATGCAATTTAAGTTGTATTTATTGAAGCTCGCTACTCCAAATGAATATGAAATATTAATCCTCCTTGTCGATGCCGGCTTCTTCCATTACCGCCACTGTTAATCCTAATGGCATTGAATCATTTAGGTAAAGGATTAGCAGGTGATTTATAAAGCATTTTCTTCGTCGTTTCCATTTCATTATAGAATTTACAACACTGAAGTAATTGAAGTAAGCTCAACCGTCTCAATGCTGGTTTTGTTACCGTCCGTTGAAAATGTTTGTCTTGTTGCTGGACAGGCTGACAAACTACTTCACAGAAATGATCTTGTCGCGCTACCGCTGCAGGTAACAATTCAATAAATTTCGAGAGAATGGAACATTTTATTCTTCCAATCCCGGGGTACTAGAGATTACGAAACGTGCTTGAAATTGTTTTTTTTTGTATTTGTAAGGTATTTGAAATGGTCCATTTATGCACATATCAAAGTGATTTTATATCTCGGTATGCAAGACTGTCGACAACGCTAGAAGTGGCTGCCATATTGGCTCATCATAATCAGAGAGAGGTAATGAATAATTCTTATTTTCAATGGAAAACATTTTCCTTTTGTTTAGACAGTTCCCGGTACTCTTAAAAGTAACAAGCGGCTTACCCTTTCTGTCTTTTATTTCCAAAAAGGCTTTCTCCTCGGATGAATTAGCTTCAGCGAAACATCGCACGATTCTCGTAGGCGACTTGCAACAGAGAACTGATGTAAACTGGAAAAGCTCCCGTTGGGTCATGGACCTTGTGACATTGGCAAGAGCAAAGGATTCCTGGTGTTCTTCCCCTGCAACAAGCATTCGCTCAGAATGCAGCGAAAACATCTTCGGATTCGATAGCTTCCATCGTGTCAGCAGATGCAGCACTGGCTGGAATTAGCGAGAAAGGGACAGGAGGCGACGACTTCATGCCTCGACAGGAACAACGCCTTAACATTGGTGGAACGCATCTGAAATGTTCGCGAAGTGAAAACATCCTAGCGACGTTAGGGCACCTTCATGGTGGCAAAGAGCACGCGGACAGTTTCCTCAATCCCCCTGAATACCACTCCAGCCAACCCGACTCGCTTGCTTCTCCACAGAAATTCACCGGCTCTCCGAGCAAGGAGAAATCTTCCTCCCAGACTAACAATAATACTAACGAGAGTAGTAACACTAACACTCGCGAAAAAAATATAAAAACCGCATTTGCATCCGGCAGACTGAGTTTTACGTCACACTCACAAAGCGAAACTTCCATATCAGTTTTGGCGACTCAGTGTGGTAGCCCATCGGTCGCCACTCCGTTCTACAGTCCTAGCCTTCATAACCTCTGTAAGAATGGATCTGATTCGGAAGGGAGTCTTCACGCTGCTGGAGGAGCTGCTTCTGAGGATGGCTCCACGGGAGGATTTCTCCCCCAACAAGATAACCTGTCGCAATTGTCCATGAACTTCAGTGAGAAACTTTCAGTTTGCAGCAACATGGAAGGATCTTCGCCGATTCCCTCCAGTTCTCCGATTCCCCTTGATCTTATTACTTCTCAGGGTCTACTTAATAATAATCATCAGCGACAGTCATCCTCCCCTTCATCAGTAGTTTCCGAAGCTTCAGAAGCAAACGTTTCCCTGATTAGCTCGATGACTGTGTCAAAGCCAAATAGTATTATTAGACCGTTATCGGCGACACCAGAAAGTTCAACACGACAAACAAAAATCGTGGCTGTTTACGTAGCGTATACCTGTGGCCTAGCTAGAGGCACCTGTGTACGCTTGCAAATCACGTCGTAAGATAATAATAATAAACATAAATAAATTAATTGCCTAGTTCTATTGCATGTAATGTGTATAATTATTATTTTTGTTACTGCTAGTCATACGACGGCGAGACAAATACTGAATCTATTTGTTAAACATTTGAGCACATTTGTGTTGGCAAAAGGCTTGGATGGACCAATCTATGATAATTATCAGGAATTTTGTTTAGGTACCTATGTATACTCGACGAGACAAATACTGATTCTATTTGTTAAACATTTGAGCACATTTGTGTTGGCAAAAGGCTTGGATGGACCAATCTATGATAATTATCAGGAATTTTGTTTAGGTACCTATGTATACTATTACTTCAATTTGACAAAAGAACTTTCTCCAGGAAAAGTATATATTTGTACGTATTTATGTCTTAAACTGGTTTTCTTTTTCTGATGTTTAGTTGCTGTAATAGGAGCAAGAGAGCGAGTACTACGATTAGATTTTAAACCTATGAACCTCCAGAAACCGTGGGACTTGGCAAGGTTAAAAATATAAAATATAAAAATATATAAATTTGTTGTATGATGGTCAAGAGAGGCACTATTAATTTCGGAGCTTAAAGTATGGATACGGACCTAACAGACTGGACAAATTTGGACCAGTCTTACGTTTTCTTCTAGGCATTTCAGCTAGTTTTAAAGCCTATGGTTCTGGCTTTCGAATGAGTTATCACTCATTGAAAACAAAGATTTGTCGTAATTAGAGCTTAGAGAGTAAAGAGAGAAAATAAATCCCCACAATTTTCCGCAGCAAAAACTATCATATTTTAGTAAATGTCTGGTTCTCCTAATTACTTTATATTCTTTAGGAGGAAATGTTCCGGGGAATTTTATATTTGTTGCTGATTATTTTGGCGTTATTGCAAACAAAAATCCGTTCGGAGCTAGAAGGAAAACGAAAACTAGCGATTTTTTCAATTTATTTTTAGCGGATTTGTCTGTAAAAATGACGGATTTTGTATGAGCAGTTTAAATTATAGAGATAGGAAAATAACTGAGATGCAAATGAGTGCTCATATTGAAGAGGAAGTGTTGGGCTTTCAAATATGGCTTCGTATCATCCTAAGGAGCAACGTATGAAGAATTGACAGGTGCCTAAAAATGGGGGAAATCGGCTGTAAATTGAGATTTTTTTCTCTCTTTGTCTTTACTCTTCAAGCTGTAATTACGACAAACCTTTTTGGTTTTCAATACTTGATAGCTCATTCTAAAGCTAGAACCCTAGGCTTTAAAACTATTTAGCTGAAATATCTGGAAAAAAGTAAGACTGGATGGAATATGTAATTTGCAATTTTGCCCAGTTCGTTAGGCCCGTGTCCATCCCTTAATCATTGAAGAAATATAACTTATCTAAATATTAGCTAACTAATTTAATTAGCAGGTTAATTTAATAAATATCTTTTTGTTCTAATTTATAGGCTTTATGTGAGGAAGCAAAACGATGTTACCGCGGCCATCATAGCAGAATCACGGATTCTAGCGATAAGCACCAGCAACCCACAGCAATAAGCCATCCATTTTATTAAGAATTTTCAATTTTCCAAAAGTATTCACTACAAAATTCAAGACCTTACCTTACATTTATATGTAAAAAAAACTGGATAAAACCAAAATCCGTCTCTGTATTTATAAAGTCCATTTTATTGAATGTGATTTTAAATCTAAAACTTCCCTTTCACGAGAGTACGGACATTTTTATACACACATCCTAATAATTTTGTCATTTGCTGTGTAAGAAAATTTTCCCTAATTTTTAATATGACGAAAACTAAGACGATTGGTTTGGAGAATGTAATAGATATATTCATCAATGTTTACAACCCACACGTTGATATTATTTTTTTCCAGACCTAGTGGAAAAGTAGCTAAAATTTGATCTTCATAAAGTGAGTGAGGGAAGAGAGCTTACTTTATTTACAACAACCCCAAAGTTTTTTACTGATTGTGCCCTGTTGGAGCAGTTAAGGTTAACTTGTAATGTAAGCAGAACAGTATTAAATCTGGTGATTTAAGTGAGTTGCCACTTTCGAACATAATAATAATTTAATCGTGTTTCAATGTGCCGCGATAAAAGTACAAGAAAAGGTTTTGATTAAAGTTGGGCACATATTATTTTGAGTTTATGTAGATTTGTAGAATTTCCCGAAATGTTGGTTCAGCGTTCAGCATCTTGATTAATAGCGTAAAGAAAAGAATGGTTTGCAAACTTTGCAGGAGCTAACATACGCAAACGCAAGAAAAGATTAAAATAGTGTCACGTCTGTAAAAGATCTACTGATCATCTTTAATATGGTTTTTGTAACAATCGTACACAAATGTTCAGTGGTGTGCTTGCTACAAATTTAAAATGCTTTGCAGTGCATTCCTTACGATTTATTATACGATTAATGATAACTCACTCGGGAAAATGAAATGAAAATTGTACAACAACCAAATTGAAATCTACAACATGAATCATGATAATAAAAACAAAGTTAGTAATTTAAAAAAATGTATGTGCTGATTTCGCATAAAATTAGTATAATAATTCATAAATAAAAGTAATACAAAATTATCACTATTGTTTTGAAGCAATGGCCTTCAACATACTGGCTGTAGATTCTGATTGCAATAGGTCAAATGGCGTTTTCTTTCCTTTGTTCTGAACTTCCCATTTGGCTCCATATGTAAGTAACATTTTGGCTGCTTCGATTTGATCATCTTCACATGCTAAATGGCTAAAAAGTAAAAAAAAATCAGCAGGATTGGAATAGTGGATTTTCACATCAATAGTCTTCCGCAGGTACTCGAAATCTAACAAAGAACATCTGAAACTTACAGCGGTGTATTTCCTTGGCTATCCTTCGCATCAATTTCCGCTTTGGGATCTCGGTGATCCAGCAGGATTTTTAAAAGCTTAACATTTCCTAATGAAGCAGCACGATGAAGGGCTGTGGCATTCATTTCATCCCGGATGTTAACATCT
This sequence comes from Cyphoderus albinus, assembly GCA_021029165.1. Classification (NCBI taxonomy): domain Eukaryota; kingdom Metazoa; phylum Arthropoda; class Collembola; order Entomobryomorpha; family Paronellidae; genus Cyphoderus; species Cyphoderus albinus. Next base: position 813 of record VYYJ01002940.1, on the reverse strand, counting down.
GCATGGTTTGCCAAAAGAAGTTCGACAACCTGAAAGAACAAATGACCGTTATAGGATTGTATACCCATCATGTTTGAAATGAAACTGGTCACATGAACATTCGTGAGAATGTAACATAAATTACCAACCTCTGGGCGATTTTTTGAAGCTGCGTATTGCAACGCGGAGTGACCCCCAGAATTTTGAGCATCCACATCCGCTCCTTTAGATATTAACAGTCTTACAATTTCAACGCGTCCAGCTGCCGCGGAAATTATTAACGGGGTCAAATTCGACTACATAAAATTCCACATAAACAACAAAATGTTACAGACTTTCAAACATTTTTATTGCAGCTTTTCATGTTTCAGTTCCTCTAGACCTCTTATAAATGAACCTTATTCAAATACTTGACAATTTGTCTTACATCATCAGTTGGATCGACTGGTGACCCCAAAGTTAGCAGCAACTCAGTAAGTTCAGTCTGACCAAATGAACTTGCCCAATGAATCGGCAATCGACCACTCTATCGGAATTACAGAAACAAATAATTAAATAAAACATTTTAAAACCAATAATAAGTTTAAGTAATATCAGGTAACTAATTGTAACTTGATCATAACTTCTGTTTAAATGAACGTGTTACGGAACGCGTAAACTTACATCATCTTTTGACTTAGCCAACTTATGGTCATTTTGAACCATTTGCTGTGCGCGCAAAACATCGCCGGACAATATCAACTGATGAATTGTCGGTGCTGGTGGTACATTTCCTGCAGAATGTAGAAAACAAAGCACCCAACGTTAAACAAATATTCAATAAAACAATAAAAA
>VYYJ01002939.1:0-18728 GCA_021029165.1 Cyphoderus albinus | reverse complement strand
AAAAATTGATCAGCTGTTGTGTGTGTGGTGGGGGTGTGGCCTGTAACAAAAGGTAAACAGAGGGGTGTGGGGTGTGGTGTGCTTTTTTGAAAAAGGTAAATAGATGGGTGTGGTGTGGTGTGGTAAGACGACTTAGGTTTAGTGTGGAGATTTGTGTGGTGTGCTAACCAAATGTACAAGACTGCAAACCATGCAGTGCAGTGCAGGTAAACAATATTGAAAGGAAAACACCAAGCAGAAACCATCTGTCTGTCTATGCTTATTGTATTGCTTATGTTTGTGCTGTACTAACAAAGCAGCTTTACGGACAGTCTTGCTCGGATTTTCATGAAACTTTGCATACTAGACTATTTAGTAGGTTTTGCATGCAGGCAATGCTAACTTAGCATTGCTAACATATTTAACGAGTATACAAAATCAAACTCAACATATTTTTTTACTAGTTAAGGTATTAAATTTAATTTATCCGTTGTTTCAATTTGTCTGGCTCCTAAATTAAAAGATAATTGCTAGGGCTAGGCACTTCAACCGTAGTATTTCTTGAATAAAATTGTTTAGTAAATTGGTTTCAATTAAGAAATAATTTGAGGTAAGAATTCCAAAAGTTTTTTTTTCTAAACATAACAATATGTCAATATGTGAATCGAAAATCAAACATACTTTTTATTTAAAAATTAATTGTCGGTAATTCAGTCAAAATGTTTTTTGTGCTTTGCTTTATACCACATTTATGCAGTAGGTTTCTCAGTGTCGAAATAACTGGAAAAGTAGCGTTCTTGAATGAGTTAGTATAGTGTTTGATTTGTAATGATAATGATTGCATTTACATTAAAATGTAAAAAGTATCCAATAAAAACATGCACATGGATGTGATGTTGTTTCTACTTCCAAGAGAATTAAAGCCATAAGAATATACTTAACTCAGCATAAAAATATTATTATTAATTAATTAGTTTAGACATCATTTAATAAAAAAAATACACCAGGTTCAAAAAATTCATATCTACCAGAATTTGAACCGGACGGCGAAGCAGACTTTTGCTTATGTATTCACTGATATTTATTTTTTGCACTTTACACACCCAATAAAATCAATCAATCAATCAATCAATCAACTTAGAAATAGATCCAGGTTTCGAAATAGTATCCTCGACCTCATAATCATTTCGTGGAAACAAACCAGGTACAACTCCTACCATGAAAATAAAGAAATAGAGGTAAAGGCCGAAACCATCATCTTTTAAATTCTCTAAATCTGTCTGAGTAAAAATTCAAGAGAAAATACTAACGTCTGTAAGGTGGATCCTGCCATGTAACTTGAATGTCATGTTTCTCCAAATCGTCCAGTAAAGCTTTCTAAACAGTCATAAATAACAACAATCAGAATAATGAAATAAAACACAAAGAAACCTCTATGTACATACATGCATGAATAAGAGCAAAAACTTTCATGACAAAAATGCTCAGCAAATATTTCTTACAGTGACAAAAGGGGGGTATTTGCGAACCCCAAAATCCAAGAGTTTGAAATTCCTCATTTTCTTCAACACGTTCGCAGATATTTCTTTCAGCTCCACGTGACGCTTGTAGAAGTCCTTGCTGTGATTATGTATATATCTTCAACACTTTTAAGTCTTTCCATTTAAACAAAATTTAATTAATTTCAAAAATTGAGGTAGACAATGACTAAATTGATACGGTGAAAGCTAAATTAAACTAGAGTTTGCTGCTTACATTCTAAACAAGCCAAAGTTGAGGTATATCTTCGCAGTTGAAGCGTTTCAGCTGCCCTATTAAAGGACTCTGATGGAGGTTCTTTAATATTTTCACATTCTTCTTTGTCTAAACCGGTAATAATGAAATCTGCGCATACACCGATATTTACAAGCTGTAACTCTTCAATCCCCGTCAGATCACGGAAGATAATCCCCACTTGTTCCGCGTCAGTCGTGGTTAAGTTGTAGTTTTTTGACATTCGGAAATAAGCGGGTAACCTGGAACGTTTCAATTCTACCATCGTCCCATAGCCTTGGAAGAATGAGATTTTCTACTGTGTCCAGTGGAGCCAGACGTGTGTCAAAAAGCTTGAACAGGGACCCAGCAGCGTTCAGAAGATTAAGTTCTTTCAGAGCAGGAAATTGTGCCTGATATGAAAGCGATGGAAACCGGAGACGATTTTCCGGATTTATCACGTTATAATACTATTATTTACCCGGTTATAATCCTCTTCAATTCGTAATTGTTTTAGGTTCGGCAGGATCGGTAAATTTATTAAGTGGTCGACGTGACTACGTCGAAAATAAAAATTCAAACGAGCTTTCAGATTTTCGCGAATTCCTATTTCTGTCAGACACTTTTGAATTGTGTTTGTGTCTTGAACATCCCGATCAATTGTTAAGGTAATATTGTCCAAATTTGGGGCATTTTCGATAACACCCTTTAAAAAGGTGAAAAGTGAACGGTCTCCGAAAGGCGTGGTCTTGTACTTCTTATCTCTACCAGCGCAACTATAGTCAGTGAGCACTTCCAAAGCGAGACACTTTAGCTTCGGATATTCATGCTGCTTGATATTCATTTTATCCATAGGCACTTGAACGGCTCCCAACCGAAATTCCAGGGACAGTTCAGAAACGAACGGGCTCACAACTCAAAAAACTCGGGAACAGGAGAACAACCGCATTCGATCCAGCGATTAGCAGAGTTCCAGGTAATATGAAATGTGGACACAGGAAATTCACCCCCGGTTTCATGGACACAATCATTAAACTCGGACACAATTTTAATTTGCTGATCCAAGTTAATTTCACGGGAGAATGGAATTGGGGCGCATTTCTTTCTCGCTGGTAGTGTGGCCGCGCTTCTCCACTTGTGGTTGACCTCACGGCAACGAAGTAAGTCACGCAGTGGCAGCCTGGCAGTATTTGAAATATATATTACATATATATTGGAGCATCTTTAGAGATTTAAAAGACATTTAATGGATGGGATGCTTCAAAATGAATTTTGGTAAGTGAAACTGGAATTTTTGGGAAAGTGTTTTTGAAAAATTGCTATAAAATGCATTCCATATTATGGATGTCGTATTTTTTTAATTCTTTTCTTTTCGGTTTGTAGAAATGTTGCAGTTTCTTCCGAGGACACCGGAATAAATAGTGATGACATCAGCAAAATGTGGAATCTAGTCACACAACATGATGTCGTATTTTTTTAATTCTTTTCTTTTCGGTTTGTAGAAATGTTGCAGTTTCTTCCGAGGACAGCGGGATAAATAGTGATGATATCAACAACATGTGGAATCTAGTCACACAACAATATCTTAAATATGCGGACGCAACGAAGATGTTGAAAGAACTAGAGTCATCGTACTCTGATTTAGAAAGAATTTACTCGGTTGGAAAATCAGTACAAGGCAGGGAAATTTGGGTTATCAATATAAGAAAAGATTCGAGGAAGCTTCTGCAACCACCAATGAAGATTGTTGCCAATATGCACGGTGATGAAACAATCGGTCGCTCACTTGTTCTCATGCTAGCTGTGGACCTGGTTTTATAGTTTAGGGCTAATGATCCCAGAGAAGTCCGACTCTTGGAAGCCACGGATATTCATTTGATGCCTTCCGTGAATCCTGACGGCATTGAAGCCTCGGTCGAAGGCTTTGAAGGAGAGTGTGAACCAAAGTCAGACAAGCTTGGTCGCAAAAATGCTCTGGACCTAAACAGAAACTTTCCAGTCACTGAACAAGGGTTATACAAAATGCGTCAACCGGAAACCCTCCATATGATGAACTTTATTATGAGCAAAGATTTTGTGCTGTCGGCAAATTTCCACGCAGGTGCTCTGGTTGCTTCCTACCCTTACGATTCCACTCCATTGGATGCGAAGTGCGTCTGTCTAAATACTACACATAAACATAATATTATGTTATGTTTAATATGTTAAATATATTTCCAAAAAATAACTCAAAAATTTTGCTTCCAGAGCCAGTTCAGGAGTCGAGAGCCGTTCACCTGATAACGACCTCTTCGTGTATCTTGCCAAACTTTACGCAAGTAACCACAAGACTATGACGAACCCTGACTTCGAATGTCCCAATGAAAAGGGTTTGTTCAAGGATGGGATAACTAATAGGGCATATTGGTACAATGTTCGCGATGGCATGAAGGACGTCAATCATGTGCATTCCAATTGCTTCGAAATAACTTTGGAACTTTCCTGTTGCAAACATCCCAAGGCGGACACATTTTCGAACGAGTGGGACTTGAATCAAGAAGCCCTTTACAAATTCATGGAGGCAACTCACATGGGAGTAAGAGGATTGGTCATCAGTTTGGAAGGAGATGGAGCAGGAATTCCTGATGCAAAAATAGTCGTCGAAGGCATCGATCACGAGGTTAGTACTACAGGGGAAGGAGCAAATTTTCTCTAGACTATAATGCAATGGTAGTAGGTACCTATTTTATAACATCAAACTAACAACATTTTATATTTAACTCATAAATGAAGTATAAGTACGAATGTGTTAAAGAAAGGTTATCTAAATCTTTAGCAAAGTTTCCACAAAAAGGTCTTAGTAAATCAAGGGCTCGATTTGCACCACTGCGCGCCAACACGTTTGGAGTGGTAATCGATGAAATCAATATAACCTTTTGAACAGATTATACAGGATATCGTGATGTCAATCAGTAAAAACTTGAAATTAGTTCCATGTAAATTATTCTTACTTAATACGTTTGTATACAAAACAGCCAGTCTTGTATCACCTATTCGACTTTTACCTAAAGAATTTTCACGTTTTTATACAAAATTAAACCAATTATGGTATTAATATTTAATTGTGATTTGATGAGGTTCTTACCAAAGGCTACCAATCCTACCTCTGTCCATTGCTTTTTATCATTCTGTATCATGAGAGGTCCGCCTGAAATGTGTAATTCTAACTCACAAAACATATTTTATTATAAGAAAGTTAAAAGGTTTGTGATGATTTACCCGAGTCTCCCGGTAACGAACTTTTATTTGGATTAAGTGTCCCAGCACAAATCAACCCTAACCCTTCATAGTTTTTGTGTACAAGATCACTACAAAGTTTTAATGGTTGAATGGGCACCTCCAATTTTTGAAGTACTTTGGGGAATTCATCGGGTTCTTGCTAAAAGTTAAAAAAAAAAACAATTAGCGCCAGTGAAAAGTAATCTGATTTGATTATATTATAAATTATGGGAGGCACCCAGTAAATCTTACCTGGGATATAAGACCCCATCCTGCAACCTATTTTATAGATGTAATAATAAATAAATTAACTTTGATATTAACGTTTTATTCTTGGGTTATTTTGGAAATTTGGAAGATTTAATTTTATGTAATACAGTGGCAGTTAATCCTTCGTAGTTTTTGTAACCCTCCTCCTTCTTTTTCGGGAGACAAATAGGTCTGATACCGTCTCCGCTTTTTGGAAATTCCAATTTCTCCACTACTAGCAGAGCTAAATAATTTAGAAATTTAGAAAATTCAGTTAAAATTAATATAAGATCAACGTTAAAAATTTATTATATTATGCTGCTTAGTTAATTTTTACCACCTATATCGTTATATTCGGTTGCAGTACCACTGTAAGGAAATTCAGTTTAATATACAATATTACATATTTAAGTTTATTTCAATAGTTGTAGACAAAACAGCACGGGTACATTTAAGCAGTACATTTTTGCCTAACTTACTATTTATAAACTGTCGTGAAGTTAAAATTCGGGTGGATCAACACCGACTCAACCTTTAAGACTGTAGCCCTATCTTTATCTTTATAAATGTCAATGTGGTGAGCACCAGTCCTGACATAGAAATATTTGAAGAGTTTCCCATTATCTTGAAATGCACAATGCGCACTGCCAAGGGATAAAATAAATTGCCTGATTGAAATGTCTTTATCTTTAAAATATATATATTCTATTTAGCTTTATCTTATCTTCATTAAAAGTGACGATAGGATTACGCTGTTAGAATGAGACGATCATTTATAATAGCGCCTCCACATTGAAACGCTTCGCCCTTTCTTTCTGCTTTTTTGGACTTAAATCCAAAGTCAAGGGTCATCCATCCAAACTGGACAGGAAATAAAAATGGTTAGTAAATGCTACAAAAGAAGGTTTAATTATTTAATGTGCTTTGATAAGCAACCTCATAAGGTTTTGCCGGCACGCCACCTGAAATTCTCCCGGAGGAACCCTCATTAGGAATACCGCATACTGCAAGTAATAATTGAGAAAGTCGTAATTTGCTTTAAACTATCATTATGTAGGTTATTAATTTAATTTACGGTAAACCTGACCACAATCGAGTACTTCTTCTCGTTCAGTATTCTTCATTGATAACCAAGGTAGTTTCCCATCACTTTGACTGAAAGTATCTACCTCCGGCAATGTCAAGGATGGTGCGGGACACCAAGTGGAGCTTTCCTTGGTGTGATACTCAATATATCTAATCATTGCTTTTTGAAAAAAAAAACTGTAAGTAAAACTCTTCAAAAATTAATTTCTGAAAGTCAAATATTACAGTACAGTGTATTTTATTGATTACGAATAATGTTTGTAAAGATAATCTTCTCGTAGCCACTGCCCTTCGGGGTCAGATTTGAGTAGTCAATTTGTGGAATGCCTAAGAGAAACGTTTTCCCCTCCAACTCTTCGACTAATGGTCCCGGAAATTTCTGTTGCAAACCGAAAGCAATTAATTAGTCAGGTTCATTGTTTTTTTTTAATTCACAATTTTATGAGGAAAAATGTTACCGGATGAAATCCATAGAATCCCAGGCAGATCCATCTGCTCTTTTCATCTTCGTCCCAAAGCACTTCCCCATCGCCCGAACAGTCTATTAACGGTATAGTTCTTCCATACCGCTTTACCTCAATGTCACCAGACTTCTGCGTCTCTGCTTGAACGTCCACTCCAACGTAGAGGGCTTCACGGTTCACGATGATTCTTCTCTTCGTCACCCACATTTTCAAAGCGTGGTAGACAAATTGGAATGTGGAGGTTGTTCTGGGTGAGATCACCATGCACCAGAATAAGGGCAACATCACTTTGAGGGAGAGCGTCAATCAGTTTGTCACTTTCACTGGTGCTGCTCTCGCCATTTTCACGGTTTTCACTACTTTCACCATTCCATTCACTTTCATTGCTTTCATCCTCGTCACTTTCTTCGCTTTCATCATTTTTATTCGAGATCCTTACTTGCTGTGACTGTGTGAAGCCGTACTGCGCGCTATAAATAATTTTCTTCACATGAAATTGCTTGTAAGATTCTGCCGACGAAGAAAAGTCGGATGTGGGCAAAATCGTGACGTTTTGTTCACTGACAACGTTTCTATTTGATTTAGCGGGATGCCAAGCGTCGTAAGGATTCATAATACGTGTGTTGGTCGAGTTGTCCCACAAAACAAAACATGAGTGCGAGGTTGCAATTAAATTGGAGGCGAGGACTACTCCAATACAAACCGAGGGACCTTCTGGTTGCTGTACATGAAGAAAAATTAGCCATGGCGAAAGATGGTTCTTGTCCTCAGGGTTTGAGCTTTGTTTAGCTGAAGTGCCACACGCTGATAAAAAAAACAACGAAAAAGTGTGGTTATATCATATAACATATGTATAAAATGTTGTACATAACGGAGATAAACTTTAAGTTGGTTAATGATCAATTAATTTACCACAACTCGAGTTCTGCTTTCTCTCGTAAGGTCCTTTGTCATTCCAAAATTGGTCAACATTTTTTGTCTTCTGCACAAGTTTCTGAAAGAGGCAAGAGTTGGACAAGAGCTGAGATGATGACAAGATGAAAATAAAATTTTTGCCTGAATTTTTTAGACATCATTATTTATGATACTGAGAGGAAATAAAATAAATAAATTTCTTAGTTTTGTATCAATTTACATTTGATTGTGGCTGAAACCTTTTTATTGCATTATTTAAAGTGTTGTAAAAGAAAGTTTTTACAAGGTCAATTTTTTGTTTCAAGTTTCATTCATGACAGTTATGAATGAATTATAAATAAACACCAAACTTGTAAATAAACAAAGAATTCAATCTGTCGCAATTTGTTACTTTTAATTCAACCAACAATTTGAGTGCATTTGGCATTTATACATATGAATAAAATTTTGAAAACATACATTTTTTGTTAGTTAATGATATTTAACAACGGCTAATTCGGTCGCACATGGGAAGTAATGGCTAAGCTCAACACCTTCAAATTAACTGGTTATTAACAGGGTATACAATTTTAAATGAAATAAAATCATTATTCATTATCTGTAATGTTTACCTGCGCAAGCAGTGGTAAGTCTTGCCATCTTTTCTACAAACTTCGTTCTTAATTTTGCTGCAGGCACAGGAATGACATGTTCCTACGTTGGCCAACCCAACTCCTTTTCATTCTCTTTCGCAATTATTTTCGTAAGTTTTGCCGTCCTTGCCACATTCCGGTTTGTGAACTTTTGGACATGCGCAAATTGTTTCTTTACATTCACCGTTGTGCTTAAACCCGCGACTCCTGGAAATTAATCGATTTTAATTAACAAGGTTTAAAAACCAAAGATAGATAATTGACAAATAACATACATAATGGATGAATTCAACAATTAAGATTAACTGACCTTTCCACCTTAACATACATAGATTGTTGTGTGTCGTGTGTCCATCTTTGCCACACACGGGAGAGGAATCATTCGAACAAAGACAATTTGTACCATACACGCTCCATCACTTGCCTTGACCACGCCCTGGTATTTCATTTGACATTCGTTGGCGTACGTGCGTCCATTTTTTCCACAGACATGCTTGTATTCTCGTGTTGCAATGACAAACGGGATAACTGCTGAGTAAGAGGCACCACATCGGGAAAGGATATTTTTCTACACCGGCACATTTCATAAGACATGGGTTTTGATAAAAGACACCGTCATTTCTACAAACTTCGTTTTTCTCATTGGTGCACATACATGATTTCTGTTTGTCGCATCTTCCTTGTGAATGGAGCTTCACACCTAGCAATTAAGTATATACCTTAACTGATTTGTGCCTATCGTATTTGAAGTAAAATAGGGATTAATTCTCTTATTCTACCTGCGCAATCGAGGCTACATACTATAGATTCCGATGTTTTACCGTCCATTCCACACACTGGTTCATAAGTTTTGGAGACAGGACAACCACACGATTTCTTATGGCATTCTCCGGGATGGACCACGTCTACTCCAGCACATCTCAAATAGCATGGGTTTTTATAACTCTTCTTATCATTGCCGGTCGTATTCTTTTGTACATTCACAGGGCTTGCGATTTTCGCACCTTTTGCAAGTTGACATGTTTCAAGCTTATAGTTTACATTGTTACAAATCCCAAAATTTTAAAGACCTTAGTTAAGACCTGCGCAACGAAGCAGGCAAGGATTTGTTTAAGTTTTCCCGTCGTCCCCACAGTGTGGATCGGAAATATTGGTGCAGACGCAGTCTGTAACCTGGCACTTTTCTTTTTTTGCTAACGCCAGTGGCGTTACGCCACGCCAGAGCATTCCAGCTCGCAAGGGTTCGAATAGGTCACACCGCCCTTGCCACACTGAGGATTCAACTCTTTGGTGCAGTTGCAAGATTTATGCTTACATTCCCCCCGGCTAACTAGTGCTATACCTTCACTCCAGGAGACATGTTATCATGAGTGTTTTGATCGACTCCACACACCGGGTTTTTGTTCAATGTGCACATGCAGCTGGAGTGTGGACATTTTCCGGCAAACGCCAGCTCCGCACCCTCACATTCCAATTCACACAGACTTCCATAAGTTTTTTCATTCGTTCCACATTGGGGCTCCGACAACAGGGGACAAGCACAACTTTTGTCCCCGCATTTCCCATATCGAATTCCTTGTCCACCCCGGCGCGGCCGGCGCACTTCAAGAGACACTCATTCAAGTATGTTCTCCCACCCTCCCCACAAACCGGACGGGATACATTGCTACAGGTTCTATTGCTATTTGCTACAACCTGCCTCGGAACATTTTCCGGGGCTGGCCAGTACAACACCTGCGAAATAAAACTAATAAATATGTATTGAAAATGCAATTTGCTCAAGTTATTTTAAAATATTTTATGACAACACCCACCTGAACAATTTAACAGACACATTGTCGTACGTGACACCATTCCTTCCACAGTGTGGGTCGTAGTCGTATAAACACAGGCTTCGTTTTTACCTACTGCTGGCACTGCCACTGCCACTGCAGTGCCGATAAAGAAAGCGATTTGTATAAAGTTCCGAAAACTCATTTTATTCCAGATGAAGGCAAAAATAATGATAGAATAAATGATTATTAATGAAACAATGTGATTCAATCGACAGTTTTATTAGGTAGATGATTTGGGAATAATGAAATCCCTTTGCATTGCTTAAATAAACTTTGAGTAAATTAGAATTTAAACATTTTATGTTTTTTGTATGACAAGTGCCCTTATCATGTGTAAATTACATTTTTATCAAGTCTTTTAACGATTACAGAATTTTTCAAACATTACATGTCATTACGTAATACGTGATAAGTGCCGTTTACAATAGGTCAAGAGGTAATAATAAAACTGAAATTCATTCCACGTATTGGTAGAAATCTAGAAATATTTATAAAAGTAGTTTTATATGATTTCGTCATACTTATTAACATAATAATTGCGCGAAAATCACTAAAGATTAGCTCTTGCTTAATTCCAGTCTTTATGATTCTGAAAATAATCAAACATTTCCCGGGTGCAGACTTCCATCTGAACCTCGTACTTCTCGAGCGTTACCTTTCTTAATTTTGGAAAGCGCCTCCAAACTCCAGAATCTAGAAGATCCACACGTCCTGGCCCTGTGGTTTCCCCATTTCCCAAATATTTCTCAAACTTCTCCATCTCTTCGCGAAACGGAATAAAATCGATTGTACAGTAGTAAAGATGTAGATACTGCAGATTTTCCCTGAGAGATTCGGAACAAAACATTCTACTCGAAATTGTCAGGCAATTTGATAACTCAAGAGTGACCAAGCGAGGAAGGTTAACAACGGGAAAAAACTGGAGCGTTTCCGGATCAGTTTCTTGAGGAAGTTTGTAGTCGAAGGAAAAGTCCCAATCCTCCGTAATGTATAGATGTAGGGCACGCAGAGTTTCCCCAAAGTTTGAAACTGTTCCAGAGACGGTCTGGACATTGAGATTCTGAACGTTGTCCATGTGGAGGTAGAGTCTTCTAAGCGGACACGTGAGTCTGGACAGATGCGTCAGTTGCTGATTTGTACTTACCACCAAACACAATTCAGTCAGCCGAGGTAGCTCCATTTGAGGACTAGGAGAAAATTTTAGAAAGTCACTGAGACATTCCATCGTAAGTCTTTTAAGCTCTGATAAATTCGGCGCCAGCATCCAAGAAATAATTTCTTGTGCGATGGGCTCCTCCACCAGACCAAATTCCAGACTATCAAGATAAATGAGAGTTGGGGGTGGATGGGACCTGAGATACTTTTTAAATTCCACAATGTTCCATGGGGCGTCTGACTCCTTATGAATTTTGCTATCAAAGAATATTCCTCCCGGATTGGACAACGGGTCTCCGGTAATCTTAAGCGACCTTAGATTTGGTGTTCGTCTCAAGCAATTTTCAAGATTTTGAATGAAGTCCAACGGTAGAGCCATGATTAAAAGTTGTAAGTGCCAAACGTGGTGACCAAAAGCGTCCAGAAATGGAATAATGCTGGAATCCTCCCACTTCTTGGAATATACCAAAGAAATGGACCTTCCAATAAACGGATTGCCAGTGTGAGCACGCATGATGTCCCGGAAGTCGTCAATCGTACTACCACTATGGAAATATAAACGGTCTAACTCAGTCCGCCTCAGTGGGGCAATGAAAGATTTTTCACGGAGACATTCCATGTACGAGTCACGGCCATAATCGTTTGATGGAGGCTGCGGCCTGTGGAAGAAATGATTCACAAGAAAGAAATCCACTTGCTCTTTCCACTCTTTGCAGATAAGACGACATTGGAGGAAATCCTTGGAGGACATATACTGAAGTAGATGTGGAAAAATCACTCTTCGCAGCCAGAAGATACGAAACGGTTCTAGAATAGAGTTCCAGCTACGGCACACTACGCTACAGCATTTGTAATCCTTCGCACGCTCCAATTTCAACAGGATAACTCTCCAGATCTGTGTTTAAAATCAAAATGTTAATTATTTTTTGGCTGATTAAAATCCAGTTTGTATTAAAAAAAGCTTGGCCACCTCTTCCGGAACGTAAGGCATGGGAGTTACTTCAACGCTCTCATTTTCCATAATTTCTACACGATTCATTTTGATTCCCTCGGAAGCAGTTTAAAGAAAAATGTCACTTTTTGATGCAATGAAATATGAAATGTGGTTTGCTCTTGCTCGTTGGAGTCCACAAGTGAAATAAAGCTTATGAAGCAAATGAAGAAGCACGGAAGATATTGAAATGAAGTACGTAAAGTAAAGCCGTTCAAGTAACAATGTGCATGTTCACATGTGTCCATTTTATTAATAAAAATCGGAGAAAAAATATTTTTAGCCTTTAGAAAACTTTAGTGAGGAGGTCATTAGGTACCTTGGCATTCATTGTGGGCTGGGGCTTAGAGTTAGTCTCACGGGGTCTTAAAAAGGCTGGCTTTAACTGGTTCATGGTCCACGGATTTTTCATAGGGTTACATAAAGGGTTAAAAGTGGATAAGAAATGTAAGGTCCAGAGTAAAATTCTTTTCACATGTACATATTTCTATTATGTAAGGTAACATAATTTTGTGGGAATACAATGGTTTAACCTTAAATCGTCGTAATTTTCCTCACCCTTTGGATAATTTTTATGTTTCGCATATGTGGCATAATATGTACCTAAAGCACATACTTATTCACAATTTTAACAGTGCTTGTCTAGCGAATTGCGTCTCGCATTAATTATCGCTGACGCACTCCTCCAATCTTGCGTTTATTTTGATGAAAGACTGGGTATTTAACTACAGGTCCGGTTGTAAATTACGTATTAAGTCATTGATTGGTGGGCGTTACAAAATAATATAATGTACAAAAATAGTCGGTTGTAATGATTTGTGCAATAATGACTTCAGATGACATAATAAAATTGTTGATGCAAGTATAATACGTACCAATTTATCTACCTAGATTATTTATTGCTGTCGTGAATGAATTTTAGTATATGGCTGTATTTTTCCTTCCGTTTATTACATTAGTAAATGACTACTGACTGATAATGCCGATCGTTACGAACATCGTAATAATGCTTAATCAATAACCTCACAAATAATCAAGTTCTTTGCACGATTAAAGATCAGTTTTGCTAAGTGGTTTTATCAACGAGAGTTTTTATCGGAAATTTACATCCCTACATATCCGTCTAATAATGTGGGGCAAAGTGATACTTCCGGTTTTATACCTCTCTAGTTTTATTTCTCTAGCAGCTTTCCTTATTCGACCTGCGAGTTCCGATCAAAACGTCTTCGACAAACCTGGAGGGCATAAGCATTCTAAGCATTTTGGGGAGGAGGAGAATAAGAACATTGTTTTCCAAATGCCGTCATTAATTTACAAAGCTGGGAAGTGGGAACCTGTGCCCGATGAAGATGTACAGTCATTTAATAGTAACGAAAATAACGAGAATAACGAAAAGAATCACAAGGAAGCAAAATCTTCGTCTGGTTCCATTTTCGATGATCAGGGCAGTGATGGCAATGACAATGACAATGGCAATGATTACTCTGAAGAATCTGCCGATAACCACAGTGAAAATCCAAATGACAACCTTCGTGAATTTATTATGAATGGTAGCAGTCCGTTTAACTATGTGAGGCGTCTCCTGAGGACTCAAAATGTGACCATTGGGGAACCCTTGACGTGGACATTTAGTAAAAAGCGTCCAAGAAGAGATGCAAAAGAAGGTACAGGAAGTAACTTAAAGTAAAAGTACAATAATCAAAGAAGCTCCTTTCTAAATGCCAATTCTATCTTGGTAGCGACCACAGCTCGTTCCACCGGAAGTCACAAAGATCCACACGAAGTTCACTTTATCTATGGGTCAGGGTCACGCCACGAGAAGGAAGGAAGATCGAATCCAAAAGGAATTGACGACGCACCGAATATGAACTCAAACAAGACAAGAAATGGTAATTTTTTAACGGCCCATTTTATTATGATTAAATTGCAGCTAATCAGGATTAATATATTGGGTTTTCAAATGTTACAGCTGCGGATGAAAACCACAGGCGAACTCAGGATGCGGCGAATAATAGTTAAATGAATAAGTGAAAAGAAAAAGACGCTGTCATTATTGTATGTATAAACAGTTATATTTAAAGTAAAACGTTATTTAATAAATATCGAAGCGTCAATCAATCGAACAATTTATTAATCAAAAAACAGAAACTGTTGATGATTTAATGGAACAATTAAACAATTAAGATCAGTGAAATTAAAACAATATTACAAACCACCACTATTCAACCACTAAACAGATTTATAGTAAAAAAAAAAAGTTATAGACAAACAATTTAAAAATTTGGTGTCTCAGGAGGAAACAAGAACGGACTCTTGGTAAAAGAAAAACCCGAAAAAGGTGGGTGTTGGTGTTGCAGTTGTGGGTATGGCTGAAACGCAGTATTATTTGGGTAGATAGCAGCAAGCTCCAACAGGAAGTTAATGGTGGTCGCTATTACGTCATTGCTATTGATGGGACCGGAAGCGGGGGGACCGAATGGGAAGTAAAGGCACGGATTGTATGGTAATGTCGACAGAAGTCCTTGGTTCTGGTAGTAGGTTGGATTTTCAGATATCGTCTCACCATCAGCATCATCACCCTTCCAAATGCCTTTAATCTGTAAAACTTCCGCCGCCTTTAACAGGGCCGGTATCCGAGACTTGGGTACCGTGATTTGCCCAGTGTACATGAAAATGAGAAGGTCACGTAACTCCTCGAAATTAATGCTAGCTGCAATCACGACCAAAACGGGATCTTTCGAGTTGCGAATTTTAATTTTATTGCTGGAATCGAAAAGTCTGTTGAAGTATCCGGAACAAGCTTGTAAGATGAAACTGTGACACATTAAATATTGGTCCTCACAGAACAACTTCACGTCGAAATCGACTCCTCCCCCCAGAATGTACACAAGAGAAGTTCGGATTTCCGTCTCGTAGTTGTTCCAAGAAAGGTTAACCCTCTCCGATGATCCAGCAGTTGCGGCTGTCCCACCTTCTGCACCACCGTTCTCCATCCAATTCGTTAATTAACGAAAACACTGTCTTTAATTATTTACGTAACTAACTATGAATTCAAATCAATCAACAATTTTCTATTTTAGTCTCAAATGAACAAATCAGTCTTGAACTAAACTAACTCACGAAGAGCTGCAGAGACTGGCAAACTGCTCAAATTAAATGCATACACGACACGAGTTAATGAACTGATTTTTTAGCTCTTTTACACAGTCTTCACCAATGACCACAGCACCCAATAAGTCACTGGTCGCACAATAAAAGAATCTTTATAAATAACTCTTCATTCATTCATAATCTAAGCTTCCGGCGGGGATCAGCCGGTTTTTGGGCGGCTCCTACAGCTGTTGAGGCGCTGATTGCACGAATCAAAAGCACAGAGCACATCTCATAATCTCAAAAAAATCCCTTGCATTAAAAACATTCTTCGAGTTTCTTCGACGAGACGACGACGTTGAGTCGATTATCATAGCACGTCGAGCCAGAAAAGTGCAATGCTGTCGTAGGTGTACGTACACACGTTGCACCTTGCCTTGGACTCCAAAGTTTTGACGTACACTACGTTGTTGACATACACTTTAATTGCTTCGTCGTTTCTACGTTTTGCAATATAAAAGGTAAGAGATGAAATTTGAGTGAAGTTAGTTAGTTATAGTAGCAAGTAGCAAGATAATTAAGGTATTAATTATTCTTTGATCTATGACCTGTTTAGATTCTAGGAGTTTGTCGAAGAAATTTTGAAATGGTAAGACACTATAAAAGGAAGACGACCGACAAGTGGTCCACTTACGACTTGTTCGAAGCTCTGTGTGCAGTTAAAGATGGAAAGATGAAAATACCGGAAGCGGCCGCGCATGTATTATATACAAAAGATATTTATATAAAAATTACTTAATGTTTACAGAATGATATTAAAAGGTTTAACTAAATTTTTTAGTATGGGATTTCGAGGGCAACATTGTATCGACGCGCCAAGATGACATCGGTTGGGGTTTCCTTTGAAGGGTGGGACTACAGGAAATGTGGAGGCAACCCGATTCTTGCCCGGATGGAGGAAGCCGTTTTGGCAGATACGGTGAAGGGCTTGCTGGAAAAATACGTATGTGACCAGCACTGACATTAAGCGCATCTGTTTTGAGTACTGCGTCGCTAATCGGATCCCGAACCGGTTCCATTTTGAGAAACGAATGGCGAGTGATGACTGGTATTATGGATTTTTGAGGAGAAATCCGGAACTTGGAACACTTTTAAAGTTGAAAACTGAGATCAAGAAGACAGGAGATGTACCAGAAGCGGAAATGATTAAACTATCTGGTTCTACAGACTCGGATTCTTCTGGTGAGTTTTAATTATGACCTCGACCAGAAATGAGTTGACCTTTTTTGCTGCCTTTCTATGATTAATTTGAATTTGATTGTTTCTTTCAGCCGTGGGGGAATGTGAGAAGCGAAAGCGCCCAACTTCTGCAACAGAAGAAGAATCAACTGAGGCTCCGGTACGTAAAAAGAAGAAAGTTGACGTTGACGAGGGTGTCACCTCCAGTGCTGAATCAGATATGTCGGAGGAGGAAACGGAAATTGAGTCTGATGAACTTGAAGATGATGATGAGGAGGAGGAGGAGGAGGAAGAAGAAGAAGAGAAGAATGATGAGAATCCGGAGAATGGAGTAGTGGCAGAGGAAGTGGAAGAAGAGGAGGAGGAGGAGCAAAGTGAGGAAGAAGTTGAAGATTGTGAATCTGAGTCATCTGACGAAGATAATAAAGCTGACGAAACCCAAGATTTGGCAAACCCCGGTGAAAGTGACACGGACGCGGATGAGAGTGGCAATGAATCTGATCATCATGAGTCATGATTCATGACCATGAGTGAAAAGCAAAAATGGAGTGAAAGTTTTTTTCAAGTGGGAAAGGGATTAGTGTAATAAATGAGTTGATGTTTTGTGTTGTATTATTAATATGAGGTTCTTGATTGACATTAACAATTTATGATATACATAATTTCCAAAGTAGTGCATGTTGCATGTTATCTTTAGTTTTTGTTAACGACATAAATAGTTTTATTCTTGATAAAAATACTATTTTTCTTTAAATGTCTAGCTTTCGTAGACTATCTGTGTGCATCTTAAGGAGAAAAATTATTTCTAAAAATTAATAGTTTTATTCTTCTTACATACTCTTTGCAAATATTTCGTTTAAAATACCTGTAATCCTATATCCTGTAAATCATGACACTGTTTTACACTATTTTATTACAGTGTAGGTACAAATGTAATGTTTCATGAGAGCATAGTAATAATGAACTATAAATATTTAAGCTATGAAAATTACTTGTTCTGTTGCGCCTAATGCATACATACATATTATGTGATATCAAAAATTGACACCTTTTTGTATGTTTTATTTGTAAATGGAAGCCTTTTTATAAGAAAATGTAACAAAGTAGAACTATTGATTTTATCGTTTTCAATCTAACATTTAAGTAAACCCACTTTGCTTACATGCATAAAAATCCCCTTTAAACTCTAACTTGAACTTATCTTTATCTTGATGAAAGGTTTCTAGCAAATCAATAGACATTTTAATTTTGAGCATTTCATGAAGTATTATAAGCACGCCATCATTTGTCATTGGGCTACTTTACTTTCTCATTTTTAGTTCTGCGACCTGTGGCCCACATAAAGAATAGGTACGGTTGTACTGCATATTTTAATTCCTCCAAAAATTAGGTTAAGTTTAACCAGAATTCTCCCTAACACCTTGTCGCATTTTATTTTTGTAATGACAAGCATCTTCTCAGGAACAAACGGCTTTTTAGAGAAAGTTGTGCCAAGTAAAATTCATCGCGAAAGTGTTACCGACACTGACCATGACATGCCAATGAAACAGTTTCTCATCGTCCTGGACGATGATGCCAGCTCACGAGAGGGTATTTACCATCCTGGTGAAAATGTCTCTGGTAGAATCATTATAGAATCGGATCAAGGCATCAAGACGACAGGTACATAGTTCGATGTGTTTCTTGTAAATTCTATTTTATTAACTCACACTAAATAGAGCAAATTGTTAATTACGTTACAAACTTGAATTCAGGTCTGCAATTACTATTTTATGGTAAAGCATCGACTGAATGGTGGTCTGAAGACGGTGGCCGTTTTCGCCTACCACAACGAAGAGAGCATTACAGCGACTCTGTATCATACTTCAATCTGGTGGATAACATTTTTGGAGTTAATGTTAATGCAAATGGAGAAAAAGACACCCATGAACTGGAAATACCAAAGGGTAAAGCATTCTACCCAGACTTCGTCCACGCGAACTCAACATACCCATATTTTCATTTTCACGCTATTAGGCTGTAATTAAGTATACCGGTGCGAAATCGTACAACAAAAGTTCAAGTCTTTTTTCTATGAAATCGC
>VYYJ01002938.1:0-18728 GCA_021029165.1 Cyphoderus albinus | reverse complement strand
AGGGGTGAGAGTGTGAGTGAGCTACTAACTATTAATGGGATTTGTGGCTTTGACACTGTGTGGAGGCGTTCAATCGTGTCGTTATTAACGAGAATTAGCCAATCTGACAATGAAATCTTATCTAGTATCTTCAACTCGGATATCTTCCTGCAATCTAGTTTGTATCAACTCTGGCGCAAGACTCTTCTATGCAATCCATCAAGTGATGATCTAGACTTATATGAATTATTCTTCATGTAAAATATCTTGACTAAATTGTGAAATTTTGTAAACTTTTTAACATTTTCGTAAACTGTACTTCTACTTTTTGTTTGTTTTATATTATCCAGTCATATGAATCATGTTTGATTTGCAATAAAGAAGTATAATAATAATATACTGATGACTGCATGAATCGTCTACTATGTTTGACACCCACTTTGAATTTAAAATCTCAAAGGATTGCTTCATCGCTTTCAAATGCGAATTTCTATCCATTATTGCAAACCGATTTTGAAATTCCTTCACAGTCGCCATCGTATTCTCATTGTTAGGAGCCACCGAATTTTGAGCTTTACAAACCCAAAAAATAAAATCGGTCATGAAGAATGGAGCTTGTAAATATTTCTGAATTTCACCATAGACACTAAAATACGATTTGGGCTCGAGTTTCCTCAAAACTTCCAAAGTAATGCCCTTGAATTCAGAATAAAAGTTTCCTTCAGAATCTTGAGAAGATGTAGCTGTAAAAAGGGGTAGTTTAGAACTAACCAAATCCCCAACACTTTGCGGTATTTGGGGCTCTACATTTGATGTCAAGGAGGAGAAAAGAAAACCTCCATACGCGTTTGATAATAGTAGACAAAAATAACTCCAGATAAACCATACAAAAACTGTCGCAGCTCCTTTATGAACAAGCAGAAATTGAGCAGCCGCACCTTGCTGGAGCAACAGGACGCCAAAAGCAAACCACGAATTTAAAACCACTCTTAGATTGTAGTTCCATGGATAAATTACCTGTGACTTATTTTTATAGTAATTTGACGTAATTACTAGTGAAACAAGAAAGCTCACAGTACCAATTAAAATCCACAGCCACCAGAGAAACGGTGCAAATATGGTATTTAAGTGTTTATGACTTAGAACTTTGACACGGTCGTCGACAACTGTGAAGCCATAGTTATAGACGTCTACCCCGTGTACGACAATTGACGTAACATGATCTTCCCAGTCTGTATATCTGTACGGTAGTAATTTGAACCGTACACAAGAAATAATCAACCTTCCACTGCATTCATATGCAACACACAGAGTGAAATTTCTATAACGGCTCAATGTCCTCAATAGATAAATATGCACAGATGTGGATCTGCTGGATTTAAGGAATGGGTACATGTACTGTTGGACAGATCCGGGTATCTTATTTCTGCCTTCAATGTGTGAAGCGGAAGCGTCTTTATGGGTATAAATATAAACATTGTGTAGATTGAAATAAATGGATCTCCATTGTCGCTGAAGACACTTAAAAAATATTTGGTCGCAGAAGCCAAGCATTGACGAATCAGATGTTGCAGGTAAGTGGGGTATAATTGTACTTTGTAACGAGTTATAGCAATGCATACATATGAAGTGAACCACTGTCATACCGTAATTGACAAAGGTTCTCGCTCCCAATAATATTGAGGATGTATGAAATGTTTTAAGATGATTTGTGAATGTCACGTTTAATAAACGTCGTTTATTATTTGATTCTCATGCCTTTCAGCTTTGTACGTAAAACAAACAAAGCTCGGTTTGGTTTCACTCTTGTTAGTGAGTATTTCCAACTTGTATTGATTTATGTCCTCCAAGTTCAAGATGTGTCCAATGCAGTGTGAAAACTTGTAATGATCTACAGGTGTCTTAAAACTTAAGGAGTTGTTGGTATTTCGGAGCCGAAACTGCATTTCAGCGAATCTACTTTCATCGTCGGTCTTTAAGACCCAGGGACTGAA
The DNA here is from genome assembly GCA_021029165.1 of Cyphoderus albinus. Lineage (NCBI taxonomy): Eukaryota > Metazoa > Arthropoda > Collembola > Entomobryomorpha > Paronellidae > Cyphoderus > Cyphoderus albinus. The sequence continues at coordinate 16,755 of VYYJ01002938.1, read as the reverse complement.
TTGAAACCAGGTAAGACGAGTTGTCGGTGAATACAAATAGTAGATGATAGAACAGTTACTCACTCCCTTTAGGAACTGGGACAATTCAATCGCATTGTTTCTTAGAATGTGGATTGCAATAAAAATATACTGAAGAAATAATCTGTAGTATTGCATTTTGAACTTCACAGGAACATTGAATTTTTGACTGATTTGTGAAACTCAATTGGGACAAATCTCCATTGCTCAAATGTTTAGTCCTCATGTATGTACATAAACCTACTTTATGTAGAAAATGGTTGTTGCAAAATGTTAAAATGTCAGTTTTCATTTCCTAGATTATCAATGCCAAGACATTTGTTCCGTATTTTTGTGTTTTATAATTTGCGCAATATTTCCTTATTATTTAATGAACATAGTAGGCCAATCTTATTTATGCCTTAGTAGGTTAACATGCACGAACGTATGAAGCATTACGAAATTTTAACTTTAAATGCCTTCCAAAAAATAATTAATTTTCAAATATTTTGTTTCCTGGTTGTGGCATGACTATAACGCGAACCAATACAATACTTATTCTTTTTGGAGTTTTGCAATGCTCGCTTTTTATATTAAGATACACGTGTATAGTTTTACCTGCTCATAAGACTACTCACCAGGAAGTACCCTTGTATTGTTTTAATAGTTTAAACAAAGAATTAGTGAAAATATAAGAGCTTCCTGCTTTTTATAATACAAAATATACGTTGGTAGTCAATTTCTATTCTAGTAGGACATAGCATTTTGCATACGTACCTATATATGTATAGGAACAAAATAACTAATAACCTGTTGTTGGATACCTTTTGTACCAGATTAATTAATTCCACTTGATTCAATTACTTAAATTGTTTTCACAAAACGCGATGCTTATTAATGTGTAAAACTTTCCTTCCGCGTTGCCGACGTTTTCTCTCTGCTTATAAATCGATAGCCTTTTCTATTGCATCGGATTGCTTCCGAGTACTTAAGTTAGATACTGATGCTTCTGTGACACCAACTAACAATAAAAATTTGTTTTGAGTGGAATCCGATACATAACGTACAATTGTCTTATCTTAAAATAAAAGGAAGCAAATGAAGTCTCAAGAGTTGTATTATAAATACTCAAACTCAGAGCATGCAACGCTTACCGATTACTTGATATGAAGTCCACTTATGCGATGAGTCATGCCCAGCGATAATCCTCCATCTGAGCTAAACATCTCTGTCACATATTACAGAAAAATACAGAAGGACATACCTAGCGTAGGATTAACTTAATTTCAGTACAACTGATTTACAGAAATGAGTCATGTTATAAATACATACATAATGTATGTACAGGATAGCAGATTCATTCAAATGCAGCACTGTGTCAATTGTTGAAACACGCAACTTAAACAAAATGAAAATATTGTTGTCCCAGATTTTGACACTGGTAGAGCATCATTGTTTTTAAAACAAGGTCAAAATATTGGTTCTGGTTTTTGGTTTTCCTAAACTTGAAATTGAAAATGGACCAAATTCTGCTTGATCAAATCAAACTGAATCTGAAACAAAAATTCAGATTCATGTGGACTTACAAGAAGGAAATACTTGCGACTTTATTTTACCTGGCGGTGTGTTTTTGGTTCTATTTGCTGCTGGCAAATCAATTGGCGCACAAACTATTTTATCAATCGTTTTCTCCTTCAGATTTTGTTTACAAGGAAGTGTTAAAAATGCAAAGGCTGAGCTTCTCTTGGATAACGCCTTCGAGGATAATATCCGAAGAAATTCTGAAAGTCGAGGGAATATTTGCCTTTGTATTTGTCACGTTTTGGTTTGGCTTATCCCTGTATAATCGTATCAAAAAGGTAAACATTAATTTTAAAAGTTGTGTGGTTACATAATCAATAAACAAATTTTGAAAATTGTTGATTTGGTTGGTACTTGGCTTAAGCCTTAAACTTTAAGGTTTGACTTGGTTTGACTTCCAGGTTATCGACTCACTTTATCGTGATCAATATTTGGAATGCTGTGCAGTCACAGGTGCAGGATTCCTCTTGCTTCTGGATCTTCTTCATAATGGATGTGAACATTTGCTTCTTTGGGCAGTATTTGTGATTATCATGCCTTTCCTGTTAAGCTCAGAGGTAATTCTACACTTTTTGAATATATATTTTGGTCTAATACCGGAACGCAATCCAAGAAGAAACGTTGGTAATGCTTAGCGTAAAGTGGAATTTTCAAAGAATTTTATTTTTTAAGCGATGTTAATTATCTTAGTTAATTTTATTATTTAGGTAAAAATTTTGTTCACTTTATTACAAAATTGTTTAATTGTTTTCAGGAAGTGATGCATTATGCTACGTTAATATTTTGTGTATCAATCTGATATTCAACAAAGAAAGAAAGAAATATTTCTATTTAACTGGTTAGTCGTAAAATTTTAAAAACCAAAACACATTTTTATAGTAGAAATATTCATAGCCAATCAATCTTAAAACTATCGGAGATTTCTCTGTAATTTTTGGAATTATTCGCCGTTGCTCCTGGGCAAATTCAGTTTTAACATTTTGTACAAAGCAGATGAATTCATAAAATTAAACTTTACTAATAGATTAGAGATGAAAAATATATTATTCGTGTTAATGTAATTCATAACGGTTTGATGAAACGGACTATTTTCTCTGGACATGTGGTAGATGGGCTACTTCTGTTGAATCGTGCAAATCAATCATTTAACTGCTCTAAATTATATTAACACAATCTTCATATTTAATTGTTCAATTAATGCAGGCCAAATAACTAAGTAGATGGGACATGGAACACTTTCTCCCTGATAATCAGGTGGAAAATCTAATCTAGTGGCATTTAATGGCTAATTAATCATTTAAAGTCGTACTTATAAAATATTAAGCAGCAGAAAAAAATCAATACAATTAAAACATGAGCTGCGAAAGCTGTGCTGCAGTTACATACACAAATAAAGTACTTAAATAATCAAGAATTGTCACGCCTATTTTTTATGTATGTACATACAATATCAATTTTAGTAATCATTAAAGAATGCTCATAATTTCTAACTTGGGACCGCGTATGCACATGCATTTTATTTTCCTTATAATAAGCAAAATTCAAGGGTACACAAATCATTTACAAAGGTTGACCAAATCAAATTAGAGTTTGACTTGAATAGACTGAAAATCTTGAAAAATTTAGCTCCAAATTTACGCAGTTTAAGTACGAAATTAATGAACTGGACGTTTATTGGCGTAACTGGATTTTGGCCAGACTTGAAGGAGGTTCGGTGTTTATTCGGGAGTGATTTGGATGACTGGGGCCTTCTTCCAAATTGACAAAGGGCGTTTACAACAGTTCTATGATGAAGAGACAGACGTTGGAATAACGGCCTTAAAAAGTAACTGTCTGTGTACACAAAGATATTTACATAACCCCAATTATTTAGAAAAAAATATTTATCTAAAAGCCTAATTTCAATTCAATAAACTTTTAAACAGATCTTGAGAGATTTCACATTGAAGGTTTCAACGGGAGCGGTAAACTAACCGAATTGTCTGCCGAGGAGGGTTTCTTAAAACTGGAGAATTTAAAATTCTTGAAAATATTTGTCTGCACGAAAGTAAGTAAATAATTTTTTGCTATTACATTACATACAATGCAATAGACTAAATTCTTTTTTTTCAATTTTTTTTCTATATTTTAAAATAGTTTTCACTCAAAATGATCAAGAAACTTGAAGCTAAAGTTGCCCATGCCACTATTGCTACAAAGTCTAGGTTTCAGACGTGTCATAGAGGAGGGTGTAATGCAGCGTCATTCCAAGAAGTTTGCGAAGAGAGCAGCAACCGCTATTGAGTTCCGTTTTCTCTACCGTAGAGCAAAGACGGCATTAATTAATATTTCTTAATTCTGAAGATCAGCAAACCAGCAAAAATATTATTTTCAGTTTATTAATGTTGTAAAATTGACTTGAGTTATTTTACAAAAGTAATATAGTACAATATTGTCATTGTCATATCATATATAATTAAATATTTCCAATTATCAGAAAGAGTATTTGGTGTTAAATGGATTTAACTAGCTATGGTAGTTTTAATTTAATCCAGCGGAGGGGAAATAATCGGAGACTTTAAAATGATACTGTGAATATTGTAATTGTAAGTGAATATTTTTTTTAAATATGTTAATTTTAATTATAATTAAAGGATGTTCAGAGTCTACAATTTGGGATAACTTAGATAGTTACATAAATGCATTTTAATTTGGTTACTATTTTAAGTGACTAAGATCATTTCAGGAGTAAAATCATTTACAAAAATATACGTACATAAATAGTAAGATATAGGTTGGTGAGTAGTTTAATTTTAGTAGTTGTAAAATAAAACACTTAAACTAATCAAAGTGTAATAATCTGACGTAAAATTAATTGACATCCGATAAATGAAAGAACGATTCGATTTCATTTCTAAAGCGTTTCCAATACTAAGCTTGTATTTAATAATGTAAGCTTATTACGTTTGTTATAGTAATTAAAATAATTAAAATAAAACAAGTTAAAGACATGAAAGTTACAAATAGTTACGAATGAGCTTTTAAATTGTAAAATATTTTTGCGACTCCTGACACGAAATTTCCATTAATTAATATTTAAAAACAATGTAACAGAAATAGTAATAGTAATAAAGTAATAAACAACAGTAATAACGGTATACTACTATGTAGTAACTAATTACTCCATTTATGATTTGTTGTAGAATTAATTGACATTCATAAAATGCTAATCAGTAATCATACTTAACGTTTAGTAAAATCATTAAACATTTTGTCATTCGGATTTTGTCATTGTATTGTGTAAGCATCTCGATTTGGCTGAATCTTGAAAAGTGGACGCTCAATGCTCATAATACAAACATAACCTTTGGCACCACCTCAGCTCGACCGTTTTTGTCCCGTTTAACAACCTAAAAATTTCGAAACATAGGGGAAAAAAGTGACAGATTTGGAAGAGTCATGAAATAAAGTTTCAACGAGTGATAAAAATTACTGATTTAAAAGAGACGTATCACTCACCCGATACAACTGACGAATAAGGCAACCAAATATTTTCTTGGGGCCCTTCGTCTCAATCTTCAGCACACGGAGACGTGGAAGCCTCTGCCAAATATTCGAGTCCGACATCCGGCCCATGATCCACCCATGAGACTTGATGACCTCAGACGGTTTCTTTTGAATCAAGATTTTTCTGCCGGATTTCAATATTTTCATTTTTAATATCGCCATAGGTGGGACAGGTGCTTTTTTCCCTGGCTTCCAGATCTCCAGTTCCTCCAGCTTCTTGAGAGGCAATAGAAAATCAAAGGTTGCGCGATTCCACAAAACAACCCTGAGCGTCTTGAGCTTTGGGAGTTGCAAATTCAAGCAGAGCCTGGAACTTTGTCTGTAAATTCTCCGCTTCTCAGAATCGTGGTAAACCTTGGGCAGATCCAGCCTCAGGTTGGTCAGTGTATCCTTGAAGAGATTCACAAAGCGGAAGAGACTATCCCAGGATGGACTGAAGTCAAATACCTCACAATCGGGTTGGAGAAGTTGTGGCTGGTTGTAACCAAAATAGAGTGACTTCAAGGGCCAGAGATTTGAACATTGTTGAGCAAGAAATGCCTTCTCCAGTGCCAGCAATTCCAGTTCGTCGTCCAATGTGATAGAAGCCATTTTGAGGCGCTTCATTCTTGGTAGGGTAGAAAACGGCTTGCGGAATGGGTTTACAATGCTGCCCTCAACCCTCAGGCGCGCCAAAGAATGTCGACATGATTGCAGAAGACCCAAACACAGAGGCGGTGGTACACTGTCCAGCTCCAGGACGCGGAGATTCTTCAACATTGGAAAGGGACTGGCTTCAATTTGATTATCATCATCGTCATTCAAAACCTCCGTGTAGTAAATTCGGAGTGTTTTCAGGTTTGGCATCAAAGTGAGCCAGCTTTGGAGCAAAGCGTAGTACGTTGAGGATGTTAAACCCGCTGAAACGTCGACGTGGAAGTGCCAGAGGTGCTCGCCAAACATTTTGAGGAGTCGGGTGACCAAACCAAAAACAATTTGTGGGTCGTCGATTCCCTGCTGACGGATATAAAAATCGGCTATCGTCAGACTTCGAGTCACAAACGGATTTTTGTTAACGTGGCTAGCTCCAAAACTTTTTGAAAACTGCTCCAGCAGAGGACGGTTGGACCAGTGATGCAAATCGCGTTGCCACCTCTGTTGGCCCAGTGGATTCAAATCGTTTCCGGCTCCTGTCCACTCGTCCAACTGGAAGTGCGATGGGTGCCACTGGATGAAGCTGAGGATGGCGTCATTCCATGCCTTTGACACCAGACGACAACTCAAAAGCCTGGTCTTCGTCAGAGGTTGCTTTGCATCGTCTTCGTCACAGCGGCGTTTGCTCTCCAGCATCCAGTTAACCTCCTTCGAGTCTGCCAGGATCTTGAACACCTCCGGAAACATAACGGTCGTTCTTTCGGATTTCAACAGGTTGTACCACTGGCCACATGTGTTCATGCAGGTGACGAGGTCAGACGGGGTCCTTTTCAGATACTTGAATATCTTCTCCCAAATCTAAATATGTATATAAAAATTAATTAAAAAGACTCTCATCGTTCAATGGCTTGAATACCGTTGTCATGACAATGATCATGATTAATTTCAAAATTATCATTTAAATTTAATTAAATGTCAACAAAACAAACGTACCTCTTCCGGTAGTATCTCGAACGCAAGGGACATTTCAGCTTGGTTGTCTGTTAGCTTTTTATCCTCACACATTTTTTAATTACGCAGCAAAGTCAATTCAGAATTGTGTGCAATAATTAATGTCTAAAGAAGTTAAGTAATTAGTTACAAACAGACACGATTTCTTTAGTGGATAATAATAATAATTTGGTGTCCAGTGTCAAACAATTAATTAAAGTTTTATTTAAACAAGTTGCAGATCAAATCCAATCAGAAATTATATAATTTCTTAGTAAGACATTTTCTTATTTTACCGTTCCGTGCTACTGCAGCTGGATTGCTGGAGCTGGAAGAATGATGAGAATGAGAATCTCATCATTCTCATCATGAGATGCATGCTGAAGATGAGATTGAGATTCGTGTGTGTAGTATTTACTTTACATAAGCTGCTATGCTGTCGTGTTGTAATTCAATTCCTGATCTTGATCATGTTTGAACTTGATCGGAACCATACTTGGGCATTTGGCGAGCACACCACTCACCACACCACACGAAGTGAAGACTTCCCCACCACACCAAACACCACACCCCACTGTTTACCTATCAAAACACCCACCACACAGCACACCCCTCTGTTTACATTCTTCGGAGACCCCACCACACTTCCGCCACACAACAGCTGATAAAAATATCAAATCAGCTAAAGAAATATTGCCTTATTTGTCCTAAAAGTGACCAATCTGACATAAAATATGTCAAATCTTGTCATAAAATTGTCAAATTAGACATAAAATGTGTTAAATTCGTCTTAAAAAATAAATTTTGATTTGCGTTTAATCAGCTGGCGCCCGACCACACGGCCTACCACACACCACACCCCTCTGTTTACCTCTTTTCGACGCCACACCACACACCACACCCCTCTGTTTACATTTTTCGCAGGCCCCACCACACCCCTCCACACACACATTAGCCCCACTTCGTGTGTGTGTGCCCATCTATGGAACAGCAGAGAGTTGATAAGAGCATGGCGGCAAAAAGGAAGCAGAAACCGCAGGAAAAAATGTAAAGTAGCTTAGATTTTAGCCGATGTCTGGAAAAAGTGGCTAGTGCTGTAAATGCTCAGATAATGACTGGATAGTGGCTTGTGTGACTGTGTGAGTAGAAAGGATTGTGTTTGTTTCAGCTCGGCTCAATTAAATAACTTATGTGGCTTCGCTTTACTTTTTAGTTAGATACCTGAGCGGTAACAAGAAGGTAAGGTAAAAACACGAGAAATGGTAGAATATTGCCTTACGTATCTATAATAGACACAACTTTTTTTATTTAACCGCACACACGAACAACGATGAAGAAGGAAATGGAAGCCTCCAATTCTAATCCATGGACAATAAAGCTGAGGTGTAGCAGTGCACACAATTCGTGCTAATGAAAATAACGAGCTCCCGGACTGGGTCTTTCGGGTGATGCGATGATGTGACGTGACGTAACATTTACATTACGTGACGATGTCTTTTTTCTTTTTATCTTATGCATAGTTCATTTTTGTAATGTGATACAATGTAGCTGTAGCCACTCAAATATGTGCTTAGCGAAGCCGCTTTATCAAAAGGAAAAAAAACTTTTCCCATTTTCACTGCTTCTCCTATCTGCTGCTCAATTCTCAGTTCACTTGTTTACAAGTAGTAGAAAACTACCTTTTTAGCAACATAACATTAACATAAAGAGCAGCAGCGCATCAGCACCAAAGGGAATGCATGAATACCTAAATGATAAGCCCGGCGCTTAAAATTGCGTGTACATTATTGCACGGGCACGCTGCTAATGTACTAGCACTGACTGGCGCTGGCGCTACTGCGCTCAAAGCAAGATACTTATTTATGCAATCCAGTCCATCCTTTTCCCATCTACTTTGTATTGATACCTATTTACCCACTCTCTGCAAACTGCACACAATGTATCATAAAATCACGATCATCCCATTGCATTTCCATTGACATTGCCATAATATTCTCCAAGCTGAGTTTCGCTTCTCAATTTGTAAATGGTAGGTGGATAAAGGTGGGCGATCATCGTGATGATTACAAAATGCTCCATTCTCACCATTCCTTCTTTTCATTTCATGATATCATGCATATCACACAGTTCTCCTATTATTTCCAATTTCTTCAAAAATACAAGAAAAAGGAAAAAATCTCTTTCCGTTTCTCCATTTTCACGATCACGAGCTAGAGGATAAAACGGAATAGCAACAGTAATGAATATCTACATTCATGGAATGGTTAACTAACATTAGGAAAATTTCTCGCATGAAAATTTGATGCAATGTGGTCTCATACATTAGATAAGAGATGAGTAAGCGCCGCCAGTGTACTCAACTTTGACGTTTTGCCTGCATCAAGATGAGAATGAGCAGCAAAAAGACGCTCGCGCTCGTAACTTTAATGTGATTATGATTGTAATGTGATACTTGTATTTACTTGTGCTAAAGTCTAAATAAAAATAAAATAAATGCATGGCGAAATAATGAGAGGATTATCATCGTTCGCAACATAAAACATCGTATAATGATGTACCGTGTTTAAAAATATTGTTGGATTGAAATGTTTCACTTTTTTCCCTTTTTGCATGATAAAATGCAGAGATTGCAGTTTGCATTGAGTTGCTGCTTAGAAACTCAAGTGGTCCATTCCAAAGGATGCTGAGCTGATGACGATGATTATGCCACTACTGCCACTGTGTTTGCTCAGTGAGGTTGAGCGAGGCAGAGTCGAAGTAAGTGGAGAAAGATGCTGCTGCTGCAACAAGGTTTCTACGAAAAGCAAGCTACAGAATAACAAGTTGAAACTTATTGTTAGCATGATAATAAATACAATGATAAAAAAGCCTGTTCCATCCGCATCACAGCTACCACCAAGTTGAGTTGGAAGGAAAACTCCAAACTACTATGTACTATCTGAGGATGTGTCTACATTCTGCTCATATTCTACATAATCATGAAATGAAACGGAGACGACGAAGAAGGCGAAATGCTGAGTTGAGAGTAAAGCACTCTGAAACTTTGTCAGGTTTTATGGGGTAGGCGAACACACGAAGACAGCTTTTCTGGCTTTAGCTGTGTGAATGTGCGAATGATAAGTGAATATGAGTTGACGATACCTAAATTCTAGATAGGCATGAGCAGAGCACTCGGCAACTTTGTTTCTGTATAATACCAATACCATGGGAGCTTACGGGGGCAGGGTGGCCAAGCGCAGCCATTTTGAGAGAATAGCTTTTGCGGCACTGCGAGAAATGCTTGTTCCATGAAATGGAGACCCCCGGGGGCAAAAGTGTCAATTGACACAATGACGAGCGTCACATTTGAAGACGATTGAGCCCACTTTGCCCCTTGTAGGAAAGACTTGGGTGAAAATTCAATGATATTTGGACAGGGATCCGGGAGATGTTTGTGCAACCCTGCCCCGTCACTTCATACTCACCGCATGAACCACCACCACGGCTCCAAAAGAAAAACAGTCGTGACTCTCTCACACAACACACACATCTCTGATTTTGAAGGAGAAAAGTGTCGGAGGTAAAACGGAGGAGCGTAAAATTTGCGCACAAAAAGCACATGTGACTCCGTGTCATGGGTGAAAAAGGGTTCAGAGGTGACCGGAAATTGGGTGGGGAGCCGTTTTTCAGCACAAAGTTCACTTCTCACCGTAGATTTGGAAAAGGCTCATGAAACGTAGACTTTTTGCATGCAAAAGCAGCGGGAGAAAGTGGTTAGGAAAAGGCTAGAATTGAGGGTCAATTTCGGGCCGCTTATAAAAAAATTTGTTTAAGGGCTTACCTTTAGATGTTGGTGGGTGGTCTGGTGCAGAAATTGGCAAGGGTCAGCTCTTGGGTCACTAAAAATCCAGTGTTCAACTGAGCAGTGTGTGCACAATGCAAAGTGAATGGAGAACTATTGGGCTGTGGGCTAAATGCCTGCTGCTTTATAATACAAGCCTAGCAAAGGCAAAAGCAAAAGCAAAGGCAACTTGAAGCTTGAGTTGAAGAGCCGAGTCAATTCAAACATACAGCAACCTACGAAGCTGTTGAAGCCCATGCATTCAATTCAGCAACCAACATTCTCATTGCATTCCCCTTGCCGTTGCTGCCGTTATGTTGTATTTGAATTGAATTTAGCCTTCTTCTTCACGAGAGCCTCACACGACACGATTCCCATTTACGAGAGCTTTGCCTCTACTTTAGAAGTATGAGAAACGCGATGCGAATCTATTTTGACCAAGTGTACATTTACTTGACTTTGCTTCACGAAGAAGCCAGCGAAAGCCAATGCGATTTCAGCAAAAGGAGCTGAACTGAGCTGAAGGTAACGAACAAACGAACGAACGATTCCCTTTGCTTTTAATGCGAACGCCAATCTCTCACTCACTCTGCCAATCTACATTCCACTACAAAAGTAGTTTCTCAATTCGCTCAGCTTTTAGCTTGAAGACGAAACGAACAAGAAGGAAAAAGGGAAAAGCTCAGCTTTTTCAAGCTGTATTTTACAAGAAAAGTCTCACATGAGCATGTACCAAAGTATGAGAGCAAGTTGGGTTTTCGCTGTTTCTTGTCAGATATTTCCTTCCACTACTGCAGGAGAACTCCGCTCGAAAAAGTGTAACTCGTCGTAAGGAAACGAGTGAAATCATGATGGGATCGCATGGCAAAGCAAGAAGCATAATATTCCGCTTGTTTCACTCGGCAAATGATTATCATCGTAGTTGTTGTAGTGGCGAGTGAGTGTAAAACTGTAATGTACCAAAGTACGAAACTGAGTTCAAGTGAAACTCTTCCTTTGATTCTCCTATTCACTGACTATGCTCGCTGCCTGAAACTTGGTAGTGGTGGTTTGAGAGGTGATGGAGCTCGTTTTTCCCTTTTTCTCCTCTTTTTCTATGCATGTTCTGGCTCGGCAGGAGGACGCGTTCCGTTTCCCATTTCCCATAAGAAATGCATGCAAGTCGCCTAATTTTCCCCTTACAACTTCACTTATCCCTAATCAGCACGCTGCTGCTACTACAGCTCTGCCTGCACACTCCAACAACTCCACAGCCTACAACATTCCAAGTCAATTCTATAGCATTTATTACAGCCAAACCAACCAAGTTTGTATGAAATGCAGTCGAGTCTAATTCTAATATCAAGAACAACCAAAATCGAAGCCAAAGCGAAAAAAGCCTGCTAAAAAGAAACCAACGACGACGACAATGATGATAATGTGAATGTGAGTGATGACGATGAGCTTCATGATGATAATCGTCCTATTGCCATTGCATCGCGCTACTGCCGTTTGCTTTCGCTTGTTTGTTACAAAATGCTAAGTTCAAGTCACGTTGCACAACCATCCATCCATACACAAACCTCGAGACTCATTTACTTGGCTCACACTTGCCAGATTGAAACCCGTGTTATAATATTACATTACATTTACAAAATTTACATTACAATATTTTATCTTATGGTCACACTCAACTCACAAGAAAGATTTTTTCTTTAAAAAAAACCCAGTTTCCATTTGATTATTTCTGCTTTGCTTGACTTTTTGATGAAGCTTTACCTTTGCTTTAGTTTACAATGTCACGTCGAGTTTATCCTTGTATGCATTATATAATACATAATCTCTGTAACTGAGCTCAAGGAAACGCTTTTTTTCTTAGCTACAATACCACATAATTCTTCAAAATGTCTTTGAATTTGAAATCAACTTTTTCCTAATAATAATGTTGTAGTAAAGCTTCTTGCTGGTTCTTGACTTCACCTGACTTGGCTTTGAGTTCATTTCGCTCTACTTTACGATGACATGACGATGACATTGATACCTACTCATTTCTACAAAAAAGATGTATTTAGATGAGAAGTTGGAAAAAGTGTGGCGCATATTTTATGCTAATAAAATTTTATTAGTCAGTTCTCATGAGCTCTGCTAATCTGCTTAAAATTCCAGAGAGCACATAAAATTATTGAAGGCAAAAATATGTTGGGATGGAAAACGTCTAAATTCAACCTGCACATTAGCAGATTATTTAAAGGGATTTATTTATTTTACTATAGTTCAGATTTAAGCAATGATAAGCAATGATATGTCAAAAGTGTGCAATTTCAATACTGGTGGTGCTTTAAAAATTGCATAGAAAATTAATATTGACCATCAAACGATGATTTATTTATTATTATTATTATATACATAAACATTTCCTTCATCTTAAACTCGGTTATGTAGATAAATGAAAATGTTGGTTTGTTTTTCCTAATTTAACAAAATATTTTTGTTTTGAGAGAATTTGGGTGGTAAAGTAGATGTGAAGTGAGTGAATGTGAATAGTAAAGCCTACAGCTACTCCGTCTAGGTTGCCAATTGAAGAACAACGTGAAGCAGAGGGCTTTGAGCTGAAAATGTGAAACGGTCTATGTCTCCATTCACTCACTGCCACACGCGAGGCTCAGGTTTACTCTCAGCAAAAAAAAACACGCGGCTTCTCCTCTTTCTCCTTTTGCATCATATGAAAAAAGGGAATTTCATCGAGACACATGAGTTTTCCGTTGTGTACCGGCACATCCATTCGTTCCGTACTTTTCCCACGGTAAAAAATCACGCGACCTGCGCCCAATAAAAAACGAGTCTTGCACCACAGCCCACTTTTCATCCACAAATCCCATCCGTGATGAACAGCAAGCGCCAACTCTCCTCTTTAGCCGTGAAGTACGCGTCACTTTGTTAGCACCATGCTTTTCAAATGCAAAAAAATTGGGAGCCAACAACGACTCAGCATCCGTCAACGACACCACTCAATTGAATTGCATTGATTAAAGAACTTGCAAGTTGCAATGTGATGTGATGTGTGGATAAGTAGAGTAACAAAGTAACAAGTAACCCCTTGTTTGTAGCGACTCCTCTCGCTCCACTTGTCATAAGTTTTACAATGACGACATCAAGTTTTATGCATTGATGATACGAGGTGATAGCAAATTGTTAAAAATAACTCTTTTGTCATCTCCAGCAGATCTACAGGTCGATTGTGGTTAAAGTGACTCTTTATTAAAGAGGCATAACATTAACAATAAAATTGTTACCTTGCTAAAACTACCTATATGAACTCTCTTTCCTAACTTTTCCCTTCCATTGCAATGATGGGTAATCTAAATGGAACAAACAAATCGAGGTAAATATGATGATGATGCAGGAATAATGGGACAATGATTCTGTATCATCAGGATAATAAAAAGTGTAAACAAGGACTAGGTACAATGTGTAAAAATGGTTTCATTCACAATTTTTTTTGCAGTTTTTTTATCATAGGGAAAGTTGATTATACGAAGGAATGCGTTAAAGGATTTTACTACCAATTTAATGATAACGTATAAATGAGTAGTGTGACGTCATTCTTGCAACGATTACCCCTCCAGAATTTCGCAACGAATGAATGAATGAAATGGATAATCCAAGGAGGCAATAAAATGAGAATGAAAAGTGTCTCAGTATCTCAGGCAGCCAGACAGCCCACAGCCTTCAAAACAATAACAAATCATTTCCAGGGATTCCCCGAAACGTTTGTTTATACCAGATGCCAGAGGAGTCTCCAGATTCTGTTTGGAATGAAAGTGTAAAGTCTCATTCGTCGTGAGTTTAATCTCTTTTTTATTGCCGTTTTAATGTTCCCATTTACAATTACGCTAGGAATGAATACGCTACGCCGTAAAAGCGAACCCGCCTCCTCTCGTATATTTTGTGAGAGGTAATAAAAATACGCACGTGTCAAGTAGGGTTAAAGTAAATATGTACATGTGGCCAACGAAGTGGCAATGGAGATTGGAATGACATCTGTCAAAAAATGTTCGTTTTGTAGAAGCTAGTAGCTGTAGCTGGCATAAAAATATTTAGCACTAGCCCAGCAGCATCTCGATTTTATTAATGCCTCAAATTGCTATCATTTTCGGGAGAGAGTCAAGTGTTTCCTTTCCATTTCCAAGCTGCTCGTTTCTGCTTTTATATGCCAGACCATGGCCAAGTCCCTTTTATTTTGTTGCATACACCTCCCTTTGCCTCTTTTCCCTTTATATCAAACTCATTCAACAAATTTTTATGTCTTTCAGAAACGACCAAACGACTCATTTTTACGGCACATAAAAATGCAGCTTCTTCATTAGATAATACTAAATACGTTTAATATCACGAGCATAGTATTTATGTAGATGAGGCATGAGGATAAAGTTTACACGCACCGCTATGAGAATTGACAATGGGAAAGAAAACAAAAAGACATGGTGAAAGCGTAAACCAGCAAGTCAGCACCCAAGATAAGCAACGACATGAGACTCATGTCATGAGTGTGCGCTGATTGTGTCGTCTCGTAAACGTGAACGTAAGTATTGACAAGGAAAAACATGCAAACTTTGCATTGAACGACACTGTGGTTAATAAAGACAAGACAAGTGAGGAGGTACTTGATTCATTCATTCATTCATTCATAACGTCACAAAGTTATTCCAGTCCGCAGGGTACACGGTTTACGTATAATGTACTTAACGTACCATGCCTTTGTAAAAAGTGTCACAAGAAAACAATATCGGTAGCTACTAATATTATACCTACTGATAAATGAGGACGTAGGTATTTTTGTTAATGCTTCCTACCCTTATCCACGATACATAAAATTCTAAACGACCGAAAAATAAAGACAAAGACTGTTTCCTTCCACAAAGTAGATTCCATTTCCATACATATCTCGTACTAAACTCGAGATTTTCGTTTCATTTTCATTCTCGACTTGAAAGGCTTTCGTCGCGTTGCGTTGCTGGTTGGGAGTTGGGATGGTTCGGTGATCCACTTGAAGAATTTTTATAAGAATATTTTTTTCATGACGCGACGCAGTCATCAATTTCTCAGATGTGTGCCAGCATTTACAGTTATATACAAAAATTAATTCAATTTTTAACGCCTTTCCACTTTTCTCGATTTTTCCATTATTTCTACAAAGGACGAAATAATCAAATTTTTGCTGGTCGAAATACTCAAATTTCTAACGCAATGTCTACGAGCAGCCAGGAGAGCGTAATAAATCGTAGAGCTGAAATTCCCCATGCGCCCACGTGTGAAACCCTCAATTACCTGAATCCGCCGTGTCGCTTTTATAAAGCCCATTGTGCGGCGATAGTGAACACGCCCGATAAAATCAAATCACTGATTGCTACTGAGCAGGAGGAAATTGACAAACTGGGACGGAAACAGAACGAACTGGAAACCACTCTGTGCATAAAGAATCTCTGGATTGCTGCTATTATTGGTGGTGAACACGAGAAGAGAAGACGTGACAGTGACCAGGTCGAGGTCGATTCCACGGTGGACTGCCATGAAGAAGGTAAATTAATTACTGACTTCATTACAAAAAAAAATCAATTATTCTCATCACTTTTTAATGACTGATTAATTTTTTATAGATTAATTCTAAATGTTGATGTTGTGATGTAAAACTGACAATGTTCTTTTTCTATTTCAGAGGACGAGAGCGCAGAGGGGCAGAGACCAGCAACGAAGAAAATGACTTCAGAAACCAGGCCATGCACTTCCACAACGAGTGTAAACCCTGGACCAGACTCTTCCAGCAAAGATGAGGCGCCGTTGATATGAGCTTTGACTGTTCACTTTGGTTTAGGACTTCCTTTCTTACATCTTGACTTGACCTGACCTCATGAGTAGTTATGTAATTACATACTTCATTTATAACTTAATAACAAGTTGCGAACCCGTGACCGACTAAAATACAAGCACTTTGCCCCACTCACTGATTGTAAGTAGGATCCACTTCAGATTATAAATAATTTGACGACGGCTAAATGAAAAC
Organism: Cyphoderus albinus; assembly: GCA_021029165.1. Taxonomy (NCBI): domain Eukaryota; kingdom Metazoa; phylum Arthropoda; class Collembola; order Entomobryomorpha; family Paronellidae; genus Cyphoderus; species Cyphoderus albinus. The sequence goes on along the minus strand of VYYJ01002938.1, from coordinate 148 downwards.
TTGAATGAATGAACCCGTCGCATGACAATGCAAAATATGTCAGTATTTAGTTATATATTTGGCATGATTTAACCTATGTAATCATGATTTGTTTTGAAAATTTATGGTGTTCTCCTTTATGTGGTTTTTATAAGGATTACAATATATT
>VYYJ01002937.1:0-18729 GCA_021029165.1 Cyphoderus albinus | reverse complement strand
CAAGCGTTTATGATTTACTACGTTAAATAAAAGCATTTAAATGCGATATTAAGCAGAAATAAGCCAACCATCACTGTGTATGTATTTATATTGATTTAATGTCAACGTTTTATTTGATTCTCATGTAAACTAAATGCAAACCTTCATTAAATATCAGAGTTTAAATCTTTTTGTGAAGAGAGATCTGAAAACCGTCGGCCATAATCACAGTTCTCCTCCACAATCCCCTCGATACAAGTTGTGGCTTTTCTCACTGATCGTGCCACTGGGCGCCATGGGTGGTAGCAGCTCCTTCTTCGTCATGACCCACGCGAAACATTTTAAGCCAATCCAACTCGTTTTTTCTGGCCTTTTTCTCTCCTGCACCTGTTTTGCGGTGATGTGTGGCTGGACGATGTTCAAAAGTTGCGACGACATTGTGCTGGCGTTTGCCAGGATGAAGCACCTCCTGAAGCAGGTGGAATTCAAGTTTCCTCAGAAACCCGGGACGGGGTCGCATTCGCAATTTAAAGAAGGCTGGCAGTGGATTAGCAACTTCCTTAAGATGGACGTGCTCAAAATCTTATGCATCAAATGGCTATTTCCGGCTATCGTAGTTTTCGAAGATCTTGACCCTTACTTTGGACTGTACCATTTCTTTGGGGTAACTTGCACCAAGTACGAAAAGATACTCAGGTTTTGGATGATGCAGCTGAATCTGGTTGTTGGAACTCAAACGTACGGAATTACGGTGACCTCGCTCTTCTTATGGCTCGAGATGCAATCAAAGTTCCTTCAGGGCCTGCACAGGATTCCACTCCGATTTGGTAAATGCGACCGTTTTTTTTTGTGGTACATCAAATTCCACATTGTGAGCAAAACTTGGGAGAAAGTTGTGGCAGAGTGGATTCGGAGCTTTATGAGCAGTTTCTTTGCGATGATTATCGTGTGCAATGTGGCCTCAATCAAGTATTTCAATGTGATCCCATTGTTCGTCTTTTGGGTCATGCCGGCAACGTCCCTCTTCAACAACGTCTTCATCTACGTCGCATTCCCCTTTCTGGCAGGGTGTCACGAGGAAAGCGAGAGGCTGTTGGGAAAGCAAAGAAAAATGCTGTCCCCCATGATATTCAAGACGGGACAGAGTATCCGAATGTGGAGGATGAAGCTGAAGAGTTTGAGACCTGTGTCCATGCAGTGTGGGAAAACATTCAGGCTGAGGAAGCAATCCAAGGCGGAGTTCTACAGTGCCATAGTGGACAGGACGATGGACGGCATTCTTATGTAATAGGACTGGATGTGAAGATAGGGAAGACGATCCCCAATCAAGATCCGAGTCCAAGAACGAATTTTATGAAGCTATTGTTCAGCGCAGTTCGGACGGGATTTTGATGTGGTGCACGATTACTTTTTCGCTTCATTTTGCTTTATAACATTTGAAGCTGCTTTTTGTAAATCATATTGCTACTTTACTCATAGTTTACAGCTTTTTACGCTGGGAGTTTAAATATAGTTGGGATTGGGGAGCGAAAAATGCTTTCACTCTTAATTGTGAATCGTTACAATTTCTTGTTCTTTGTGAAGCTTCATTTGAATACTCCGTACTCAATGTATTCGATTATATGGATGTATTTTTAATTCGTATTAACTTTTCAATAAATAAAGTCACTTTCAAAAGCTAACTGTAACCTATATTTGTTAAATTGTTATTACATAATTTAAAAAACATCAAGCATTTATTTCAGTTGAATTTTAGGTTTTATTTAATGCAATCTTTTTCTTACAAGATTACATAAGGTGTCACTAAACGTCTAAAATTGATTGAGAAATTTAAATACTTGGTTTTATAAACATTTTTATACAATTTCATAAGCTTCTTCATTAAAAATAAATCAAATTAGCCTTACATAACAATAACATTAGTTTACTCAATAAACTCGTCTCTTTTTAAAATACTTCAATTTCAAGTAACTTTTGTTGAAATTTTTCCAAAAGCTCTTTTTTCAGTACTTGAAGCTCTTCAGCGGGATAAATCTAAAAAAATCATTGGGAGCATTCATTAAGATTTTGTTAGATCATGCTTTCACATCATTACTGAACTGAATTGTTATTTATCAAATCTTGTTACCCTTACCCTTTGTGAAACTGATAAAGAATGAACTCGCGTCTCTGCTCCGTGTTGGTGAGTGCCAGAACGTGATGCTTGTGAACCTTTCTCATCTGAATGCACTTGTCACAAAAGAAAGGCGCTTGTTCTTCTGGACATTCGAGGCAGGTGTAACAAGCCTTCGGCTTCGTCATGCCAGAATGTACATCAGTGCAGCATTGCAGTTCCATGTTTCTTATCTGCCAAGGCACATCTTCACAAAACATTTAATTTGTATTGCTTATTTAATACACTTAAAAAGTTTTAATTTTCATGTACATATGTGCAAATATTTGCAGAAATATTCAACAATACAATTAATTCTCATACTTTTTAAAACACCAAATGGAATGATTCCCCTCTTGGTACCCAAATGAGCTCTGAAATATTTTTTAATTGGAAAAATGAAATGCTTGGCTTAAATAAACTTTGACTTTGGTTATTTCTGTATTTAAGTGCACTTACGCAACCCTTGTGACCTTTGCATTCCTGTCCAGATCATCAATCATGGCAAAGATATGCTCCGCATGGATATTCTTTCTCATGCAAGAAACGCATAAATCGTAATTAGCGCATTGAAGACACTTGAACCGTATATTATTTAATGAGGGTATGCAGCAGTTGTTGCATTTAATCCCATCGAAAATTAGAGTCGGAGGCAACTGAGAGTTCTGGATGATTGAGGAGTAACTCGTGGCCCTCTGCATTCTGGAGGATGATCCACCCTGGACAACGGAGAACTCACTGGAAGTGGAGGTCCGCCGCAGTTCTTGATAGGGATCGTGGTCGCTCTGAAATGAAGGTCTGAACAAAGATGGCGAGTTTTGTCCCACTCCAGGTGAATCCATTAATGTCGTGTTAAAAATCCAAGTTGGTTCTGCTGAATCCAAATTGGTGAAGCGCAGTTGTTCCTCCACAGAGACTGTGGTCACATCGAGAGCTGCCTGAAACCAGAGCATTCCATCCGGGTTCGTGAACTGTTGCTTGAGAAGTGCGACCGGAAACCGGATCGGGCGAGATTTCAAGAATGGTTTGCACTGGTGTGGAAGGACCACGGGCGTTTTCCACTTGAGTTCTTTCAGCTACAAAACAATATTTTTTAATTGACAATTAATTGAATTAATAGACAATTAATGATAAAGCTTGCAAAATAAACGCTTTTCCTCTTACCTCGCTCATTTCATTCTTGAGCCGGAAGTCGACCTCGAATCCCATCTCGTTCACTTTTTGACCGCCTTCACTTCCATCGTACTCGTGTCCACCGATAAGCACACAGACCCAAGAGACGCTCTTATCATCCGCGTTGAAGAGAGCGCAGATAAGGAACGTTGGTTCATGTCCAAGTTCATTCTGCAGGTTATCGGAACTGAGGCTGAGCAGAATTGGTGTCCACATTGAATCCTGCGAAGCCAAAGCGGACTCAAAATTCCCCATTTGCAGTTGCACGGAAACTCCATATCCTGACCGTTCTATGGCTTCATGTCTTCGAACAAAGTGCTCGCGAACCTTCTGCATGTTGCCGGTTGTCTCGATCAAATAATCGCAGTTTGAGAAGCCCACATCTTTGCAGATGCTGTACCGTTGCTTGATTACTTGGTTCTTCGGACTACGAAAGAAGAAAAATCATTCTTACAATTAGAAGACTAGCTAAATAATAAATTGCAATTTAAATAAGGTTATCTCAGTTTACTTGAAAGTGCAAATCCTGGAGTGATTCTTAATTTGCCCCCTTTTCATTTTCTCCTTGCATCCCGTATCTTTGTGTGGACACTCGAGATTCAGAGAGTCGAGCAACGACTCCAAAACCCGGTTTCGAACCTTGCCTTCATCGAAAGAGATTCTACACTCTGGACATTCTTTAAGATTCGCGGAACAAGTTTCACAGATCGCATGTCCGTTTCTGCACAGAAATACTGCACTAGCTGGAATTTCAAAACATATCGGACAGAGCATCTGCTCGAAAACTTGGTCACTTTTATTTTTGCTCATTTTTATTTAAATAATAAAATTGCAACTGTCACTGTTCCACTTCTCGAGTCGCTCTACTCTCTACTATTGTACAATCTCTCTCCCCTTCTACTTGTCTAAAAAATGTCAGTCGACAAACAAAAACTCGCTTATCTCAAAATAAAAGCAAAATAATCATATTTTTATCTCATGAATGATAATTTAGTCTGTGGAGCCAGAAAGGCTTCGTGATTCTTGACTGTCTCTCAATGCATTGAATCGAGCAAGCGAAATAAAGAATGAAAAGCCAGAGCAGAGAAAGAAAACGTAAATTACAAATGCAATATGTAAACGTATAAACGTAATGTTGGTTATTTGTACCAAGTTGGTACTACCAACACTGAGATAACATGATGCATGGAGCGTTGCAATATTGCAAAACTCATGAGAAATTCTGCTCTGAATCTGAATTTCGACATTGTATTTATACTGTGTAACAGAAAACGAAGGCTATTAAAATCGGATTAACATGATATCTACGAAACGCTCGGCGCTCGCGAGTCGCAAGCATGAAACAAATTTTGTTAATTTGCTCTCCTAAGCCATAAGCTTCTTTCCTCTTAACTACAAGTTGAAATTCAGACCTACCTAAGTGAATTGAAACATAATCGTAATCGCATGCAAGTGTTGCATGTTTATATTAACTTTAGCACATAAACGTGACTGACTACTTTATGTTATGTATGTGACGAAAGAAGGGACGAGACCGACCACCACAGTTTATAAATACTTTACTAAACATGAAAAATAAAAATCGATACCGAGCGAAGTTTTATAAAGATTCTTCAGCATCAAGTACAGTTTAAAGCAAAATTCGTGTCACCACAATGTTTACAAGAAAGAAATCCTTTCTTCGTTTATTCACTTAAGGTTAAAATATTAAAGGACAAAAAAGTTCCTATTTTTATTACACGTGTCAAATTGCTCCACTTCACACTTTATTAGTGAGCTACTAAAAATTAAATATGAAAATGAAAACATGTTTATCATAGATTTGCATACTTAAAACGGTAATATTTGACTATAAATTACAATTGTATGTAAAAGTAGCACAATTTTTTCCTAATAGTTCCATTCCATTGCTTTCATACCATTACCAATGATTAAAATGCTACAAAAGAAAAAAACTGGGATGAAATTGAATTTATAGTAATAAGTCAGGATTCAACTTCTTGTACGAAAATTTGATAAGGTTCGATTTGATGCAGATTCTGTCTTCCATGTCGACAAAGTGCTTTGAAAGAAATGGGATGGAAATCCTTCCGGTAAACGGCAACGCATCATCAATCAAGTCAGGGATTTCCAAGGGACTGGAACTCCACTCCAGATTTTTGACTCTTGTTGATTGGCTGAAGATTCTGAACTCGGCCCGGAATTTCTCCTGTTTAACGTAAGGCTGCTGTTTTTTTGATGAATTGCTAGGCGAAGTTTCTCCCAGGTAGAGCATAGTGCAGTACATGTAATTCGCAGGCAGGTGACATTCGATAAACCTCATGAAATAGTGCGCATAGTTCTTTCCCTTCGAAATCTGAAAAATTGATTTCCCATAGTCAACGCGCTCGTGAATATCGTCACTGTTGAATCTCTCCCGGAAGTTGGAAATGATGCAGGTGCCATGTGGCTTATTGTACAGCATGATTCCGTGCTCGGCCTGAAAATGCTCTAGTGCTGGTACGATGTCCATCGCGTTCATCAAGAAGTCGCAGTCCGGAAAGCCTATCAATTCGCAAAGGTTGACCCAGTGTCCACTACAACAGAATATATAAAAAAATGAATCCATTATTACTACTCATTTGCATAAAAAGTAAATCAGATCATTAGTTGATTTATACTTGAATTTGCAATTTCTTGAATGAATTTTGATCTCCTTTCCCAGTCCAATCTCCTCGCAGCCCTCATATGGACAAGGAATCTTCACGGTTTGAACATACTCCTCCATCCTCCTACTTCGAATCTTTCCCCTTCTATAGGAAACGCGACACTGGGGGCAACTAGAGAGTTTTGTAATACAACCTCCGCATATATCATGACCGTTGACACACAGATAAATTTTATCTGATGGGAGGTCTACGCAGACGGGGCACTTGAGTTTTTCAAAGTTACTTCTGCAATTTTCAGGCCGACTCATTCTTTCGGTGACTATACAAACGTAGCGAATTGAAAATGGTGAATAATTCTTCTGGTTATGACTTCTCTTATTAATCAACAGATCGCGTCATACTAAACGCAAATAAAAATAACATTTTTCTTTTACTGACGTATAAAGCCATTTTTATTTCATAAGAAATCACGTCATGCATGTAAGTAACAAAGCTCAGTTAATTGCCACACAATTTCTACGCAGTAGCTGCAGAGAAGTTTTACGAGTGATGTAATGCCTGAATTGAGACGCACATGATTATTGGTATAGAATGAGTTTTTTGTTTTGACTTTTCTTTCTTCAAAGGGATAATAAAATTTTGAAAATGATGCGTGTCGAAATGGCCAGCACTTTGAGACAGCTTACTTTTCTGATCCCATAAAAATTTCCACTCTGCACCGCTATAACCCTGTACATTCTCACCATTCGCTTACAATTTATAAACTCTTCTCTGCCTCGCCCTTTGCTCGCACCATCACCACTTCCAAATTTCTTCAGAGACCTTCCTAATCTGGCGCTGTACTGATGCACCACGCAGTGAAGCGCCATTAAGAGCACCAGAGCGATCATCGCCGACATACTGAGACCAGCGCCCACGAGAACCCACTGCATTCCCTGGGTTGATCCCCGAGCACACAAGATACATGAGAATGCGACAAGAAAGAGAAAAATGGATTTGCTATGTGGAATGTAGTATTTTCCAAAGATTGAGTTATACAAGGAGATAATTATTCTCAGCTTCCCATATACGAGTAAATACTCTTGGAGAGTCCATGGAATTTCCCAGTAAACTCCGTTTTGTCTTACCATTCGTTTCTGTCCACTTTTTAACTGAAAACACATCTGAGACAGTGTCGCTTTCACCAATGCGATAAACGTTAGACTAATATAGAGCGTTAAGAGATAGAGCAGATAAACGATGACAATTAGCCAGAGATCGATAAGCGATCCCAAAATCAGAGCCACTATTTTGTAGTCGCCAGTAAAGAGAAAGTGGAGTGGATATCCAACTGTCCACACCTGACCTTGGAAAAACACGGCGATGGGAAAACACCAGAAGAAAATATTGAGCAGCGAGTGCCAGCTCAAGGCATAAATCAACTGAATTTGACGTTGGTGGTCCTTTATGAAAATGTTTTGGAGAAAATGGACCCTTTCCAAATTTTTGGTGAGCAGTGAAATACTGTTGACAAGCTGAATGACATCAACAGAGTGAATTGTGTGAATGTACTGAAAGAGGACGTAGAGCCATCCAGCGACTGCCCAAACCGTGTGAAAGATCATTTTGATAAGGTTTAAACTCTGCCAGTAGTATCTCATGTTAAGCAGAAGTGTCACCGTCACATAAACCACGTAACAATGAATATAGTAAACTGAGCAGCAGAAACAAAAATAACGGCCAGATTTTTTCTCTAGCTTCTTGGAATACATGGACCCTTTTTTCCATGATAAGATAACTGGATGCCCGAGCAAAATTGTAGTCAGAGAGAATAAATTCCTCAGGAATTTCTCCATGCTTTCTCTAGTGATGCTTTTCTCTTTGAACTTTAACATTTCTTTAAAGCGAAGAATAAATCGACGAGAACGTGGAACAACCGACATTTTGCTTCCATTTGTTCCTCACAAAAATGAGTTTATGATGATAAAGATACGCATCTACTATTTAATCGTGTCAATTTAATTTTACTCTAGCAATGCAATGGCCATCAACCTGAAGCGATTAGGATGAGGACGACCAAAATTGACAGACTATGACATTTAATTCAAACTCTTCAAATTCAATTTATGACAAGACTAGACATGAAAAGTCTGCTATTAAATTGAAAGCCTCAATATTCTCCGATTTAATTAACATTTTCAAAAATATTTACTTCATTACGAAAGAGCTACATATTCAATGTTTTACTTTAAAAGTACAAACAATATTATATAGGTTGAAATAATAGGCAGGCATTGAACTTGATGTCGAATATCGATGGATTTCCTATTATTATTTGACAGACACGATTTTGGTGGAGATGGAATTACCAACCATGAATATTTTATTACCAGGTATTACTCATGAATTTATATTGCAGAAAAATATTGACTGTAGGTAAATAAATAAGGTTTAAGTAAAAAATATATCTAAATGTACGTAAACAATGATTGTATTGTATTACATAAAAATACATGTAGATGTACATACAATAACGGATTCGCAATATTTATCGATGGCGTCATTATGTATGCAGTTGTGCGTTAAAACAGATGAGCCTTACTTAAAACTAATTATCGACTTACGTCCATTTTTGATTTAAGAATTGAAAGACGTAATTGATAGGCAATAATTATATGTAATTATTTTCAATCGCGAATAGACAGCATGTCGCTTCTTGAAACTTTATGCTTATATCTATTGACATTGTTTTTTTGGGTCGATACTAAATTCTAGAGATGTCTCACATTGCCCTTCTTTGAGAAAATCGTTTGGAGTTTGGACAATGCCGAAATTTCACTTTGCCCCCAAACGTTCATCAAATCCATCATCATCACCGTCATGCGTCACTTTTATATTTAATGTCACTTACCTTTCATTTAGTTATAGTGTTTACAACAGAACATTCTTTGCACAGAATGGACACTAAAATGAAAACGATAAAAATGTTTTTAAGCATTCGTCGTGATGATTTAATTAATAATGGTTTCTTCCTGCCAATACCTATTACTTACTTGAAGCACGCAAGTTCGCAATAATATCTTTTAAAGCAACTGTTACATTTACAACTGTACAACTGTTCAATTCTTATTTAGGTTTACAAATAAATTGCATACACAGTTTAAATTGGAAAACGAACTAAATATTCCATTTAAATTAATTTGTATTATACATTAAAATGAGTGATTACTGGAAAATAGCAGAGCAGTTTAGTTGTCGAGTTTGCATGCAACTTCCAGACACCGGACCAATTTACCTGTGTGTCAACGGCCACGATATATGCGGACGCTGCATAGTAAATCTGACGTATTTACAAACTTNTGATTACTGGAAAATAGCAGAGCAGTTTAGTTGTCGAGTTTGCATGCAACTTCCAGACACCGGACCAATTTACCTGTGTGTCAACGGCCACGATATATGCGGACGCTGCATAGTAAATCTGACGTATTTACAAACTTCTTTGTTTGATACTCGAGTTTCTTAATGATACTTTTACGTAATGTTACTTCGGTTAGTAGGTGCAAATACCCGTAAACAGATTTTGCTAAACGCACTTCCGAGAAAAAAAAATCTTTTTGTTTGATGAGTGACCAATTTCAAAAATCCTGATGGGCTTCAACATGGGAAATTACGTAATATTACATAATACCATAGCGTGTGAAAGACCATTACGTAAAAGTATCATTAAGAAACTCGAGTATCAAATAAAGAGGTTTGTGTGTTAGCAATTGTCCACATTGTCGCGTGTCCTTCAACAAGGGGAAAATTCGAAGCCGCCGTGTGGAGGAGTACCTCCAAAATGTGGAGGTCATTTGTCCCTACGAAGGATGCGTGGAAATTATGCTGGGAAAGGATGTGAAAACTCATCAGAATAGTTGCAAACACAAGTAATTATTCAAGTCATTTATAATTAAAACTTATGTATAAATATTTATTAAAAGGTTTCATTTTCTTTACACTACAGTGGCAAATGGGTTGACCTCTGCAAATTGCTGAACTACAAACATTGCAGGTTTTCAGTGAACCTGAACGATATTCCCGCCGCAGTTCAGCATTTCGTGGAGTGCCACAAGGCCCACGTGACCGAGACATCTTTGTTCCAGACTACTTCCAATCACTACATGGATTTCAAGAACAGTTCCGGTTGCACGTGGACACCAAGGATTCTCAAGATCCAGCACGAGAGTGGCCACCTCCATTTTATGAGAATGGCTGAGCACGACCACGATTTTCTCTCTGTTAGCATGCTCTACTTGGGCGAGTGGAATGTCAAAGACTTGGACAAAGTCAGGGCGCAGTTTGTCATTCCGAGCTCTTCCGAAAAGGTGAGGTGGAGGTCAGAGGTCAGAGGTCACACCTTAAAATTGACTTAATATTTAGCAGTTTATGCTCTGTTTTGTAAAAGATGAGAGATCTGGAGTGGTCCTGCAAGCCCGTTGGAATTCTGGAGCTGGCCGGCACTGCGGCACTCCTCAAGATGCGGATTACAACCCCTGTGCTTTCCGAACACTACGTGGGCGCCGATGGAAGGCTCAACCTGACAACAAAACTGACCGTTGCATTCGACGATTTTGAGTGAATATTTCCTTGTTATCAAAACATCAATTTACTTTGTATTTAAATAAAAACATTATTTCAATTTGAAGCATCCTTTAGTCATTTGAGAATTTCCACTGCTTTACTAAAAAAACTAATTATTTTTATGTGAGTTATTTTCGAATTAGAGGAAAACATTTTAATATTTAATTTTAAATTGGAAAAGGAGGAAAATATTTTATATTTATTTTTTCTACATGTTCTCACTTCGCCCCTTTAAAAAATATCATACATTTATTCCGAATAAGACAATTCCACTTTGTTAACTTGCGTTTTTATCAAGAACGATTTCTTTTTTACGCTTAATTTTTATGATAGAATAGAATCTTTTATATGCAATTAAATAATTGCCAGTTATCATTAAATGCCATCACGTACAATCAATAGATAAAAACGGTAAACCTTTTAATGGACTAAATGGACCATCCTTAACATGCACAGTACAGCAATCCACAATAAGCATAGTTTAACTAACTCGTCGCCGCGAATATCACGACGCCGCCACCGAATATTTAAGAGCGGGCAAGCGCATTATCTTACTTAGTCTACACAAGACAAGACTCAGACTCTGGCTGGACTCCCTTTCATTTCTAGTGTAAAAGCACTCGATGAGAGAGAGAGAGAGACGAAAAGTTTTGTTGCGTTTTAATGCAAGTTTTAATAAAGGGTATTTTAAGGCAAATTATTTTAATTTAACTGTCCTTAATTACTAAACACTGTTAGTAAAAGGTTTCCTTCTTTAACTTTTTGAAAAATTCAATGTTGATTTTGAGTATGTTCTTTTGAAATATAAAGTGACGTCAGTAACGTGCACGTGTTCTTGAAACAGGAACAAAGTAAAATGAAATAAAGTAATTAAATTTAAATTGGAAATAAATTGAATCTAAATAACAGCCTGTCCACGTACCGCCTCTGGAGGAATTCAATTGGACTCAATTTCCAACTCCACTCCAGCTGCTAAATCAATGGAGAAATATTGCCGTAAGTTAAAAAGAATAAAATTCAAAAGACAAAGTTTAACTAACATGCTTTAATAATTTACGTTCAATTTTTTACTGCGATTCCAATTACGAGTATAATTAACTATACACAACAATGTTTCATGTTTGTTTTCACTACAGGCAAAGTTTTAAAAATCGGACTACCATTTCCAGTCCAGGTTGGCAAACCACTTGGGAGTGATGGGGAAGAAGAGTCATGCTCGGAGGGGGAAACGGAATGCAAGGCCCGGGAAGATGATTCTTCAGCAGCCCTGCGATCACGCCTTGACGAAGTAATTACGAAGGCCATCCCTGCCAAGTTCTTAATCGATTCTTCGGTTCTTACCTACTCTTCCGACAAGTTCCATTTTTATTGCCAAAATTCCCTTTCCAAGTTCCTCCTTCAGAAAGGACCCCTGAATAAAGCAATTTTCGTTTCGAAGAAAGAAGACTCTGGCTTTTCCCTCCGCTCTTTACTTTTCATGGATTTTCGTACAAATTGGCTCTCCTACTATAACGCTGCCGTGGCAGAAAAATCTGCGGACGAGGAGGATCACTGGACATGGACTTTAACAATGCTCACCTACACGCAAAGAGTGCCTTTGGAGCAGGTCGCGAATTTGGAATGCATTGCAACTCTGAGCGCCGACTACCGGATGTATGCTCGACGCTATAAATTTGACGGCGAGGAAATGTTCGAGAAGCAGGCGTACGATTACATGCACGATGCCGATAACCCCACGGACTCTGACTTTGACCAGACCAAGATTGCTGCAATCTTTTCAAAGCATTCGAATCTCTTCCAGGACAAATCCAAGTCTCAGTCATCAAAGAGCAAGAAGAAAATGGAAGTGGCAAAGGAAAAGTATTACAATCAAGTGGACGAAGATTCATTCAAGTTGGCAGAGTATGCGAAGCAGTTTTGGCCTTGCGACACCATTCGCTACATGTCCTGGGATGAGGTGGAGAAAAGTCTTAACTTTGGCGTCCAAAACTACTTTATGGACCACGTGATCACGGAAGTGGACCTGCAGCTTGAGATTTGGCACAAGAATTTCAAATTCAGACAATTTGTCCAGACAATCCAGCAGAAGCTTGATGCTGCTTATGATGACCATCTTAATCTAGTGACGCAGAAGATAAATCAAGCCTGCCAGCCAACAACAACCACAAAGGACAACGACTCAGCTCAAGTTCAACCGTCTTCGTCAAAGATTTATGCTAAAGCTGTAGCTGTCTAGTAAGTTAACGTTAATATTCTTAATGAATGATTTTGAGCAGGTTTTTTAGATTCAAATTCTTTAAAATAATTTTGTGTGTATTAAAGAAAATATTGTTAGACTTGTTAGGCTATAGTTAAATCTGAATTTGTGCCAATGAAATGAAACTCTTGTGATTTTGCTTTTTAGTGTTCTTTTTACAAACTGAGGTTCATTTGCATCTAGTTGTCTAGCTTAGGGTAATATTTAATTATGCATATTGCGGATCGAAGGGTATGATTTTGAGTTATTTTCCATAAGGTTTTTTTATTTACTTTTTAAGTCAAAGTTACAGACGTGTTCTATGCATTAATGAAAATGAATAGCTATTAGCTACCCATGAACTCATGTTTATTTTCAGAACTTTTTTTCTATTCTGTACTGTATTTTTGTGAATGAAATCTTGTGCTCGATCTTATATATCTCTGTTGTAATAAACCTACGCTAATCATGCGTCTTATCAATGATAAGATATTATTCATATTACTGAAATTCACTCATTGTCATTTTCTTGGCCAGTGGGAAGGGATGTGAGCACACACAAAAGTTAAATGATACACACATTTTAATTAAGAATGGAGGAATTTTAAAAGTTTTTTTAAAAATCTAGGCTTCTAATGAAGTTTTTTAAAAAGCTTTTTTTTTGTGAGTTTACTTGATTTTTGTTGAGTGAGTGGCGATTTTACAATGAGGAAAAGTAAAAGGTTACAAGCGAAGGAGGACGCGGCAGCGGCATTGCGGTTAAAACGAAATGCGGACGGAAGTGAAGTGGCAAGTCTTCCTCTGAATAACTCGTCTTTTGCTCCGATGATGTCGTCCTCCCCGATTTTCAACAAGAAGGTGTTTCAGTACTCCAAGAAGAGCAAGTCGAAGGAACACGAGCCGCCGAAACCAAAAGTGACCCCGGCACATCCGCTTTTAAACACTTTGGTAATTTGTTTGTATTTTTGATAATTAACAAATATTATACATTAAATAAAATGTTGAACACGTTTTGTGGTTAGTTAATTTAAAAAATACCCTCTTTTAGGTTCTATCAACAATATTTAAAATGCTGCCCCATGCGGATCTGAGAAACTGTCGTTTGGTTTGTACTCTGTGGAACTCTGAGTCAGTCCGATTCTGGCGGACCTCCGCCGCCATCTCCATTAAGACTAATGGCGGCATGTTTCACTCTGCTACTAATGGCGAAACAGATGTGGCACTCCGACGTTTCCGGCGGTTTGCAGATTCGGTGAACCTCGGAAATTCTGGGTCACCTTTTTGTTCGCAATTTGCACTGACGAAACTGTTTCATCGTTATCTAAACCAAATGGAGGTGCTCATGTTTTGGGAGGGATATGGCCCCTGGATGACGACATTAAAGCTGACTCATGTTACGATGAGTCGACGGGTGCTGAGAATTTTCCAAAAGGCCTTATTTGAACTGACCCCGAATCTTCAAAAGTTGGCCCTGGTTTATTGCACTGTAAATGAAACAAACGTAAAATCAGTGGACCCGAAGCCCGTAATGGGTAAAGACTCCCAGGTGAATCTGAAATCGCTGGAGGTTCGCTGGCACAAGGGCGACTATCTTCCTTTCGACTGGCAGGCAATATTTGAATCTTTTGTGAATCTTAACGTAAGTGGAAAATTAAGACCCCAAATTCATTTAAATTTAAATTTTTAAATTAAATAAACTTTAGTTTTATTGTAACCTATTTCTTTTACAGAGTTTGACATTTACCATCGACTGCGCCAAGCAATTAGAACAGCCGCTGAGAGCGATAAAAAACCTTCAAGAGCGTTCCGAATTTACTCAAATCTTCAACGTGAACTCGCTCACGGTATCTCGATTTACATTAGGACTGAACACAAACTCCTCCATCTTCCCTATTCAAGAGCTTCTTCAGCTGACGCGGCTGCCTCTCCAATATTTCGCCGTGGACCTGAACATTTTTAGATGGATGCCGGATTTCATCTTTGGAGAGATTCTCCAGCCCTTCTCGAACACACTGAGAACCCTTCGAGTGAAGCATCTCCGTAGAACCGACAATTTCTTGACGGTCCCAATGACCGCTTTAGAAAACCTGAAGTTCTCCGTGTTACAACTAAACAACACTCTCAGCATTCATCCGGTTCGGTACCCCATCGCCCTCAACTTTCTCGACCTTACTCCCAAGTTACGCTCACTGGAGGTCAAGGATTACGAATTGGAGAAATGGGGACCCACAGTTTTGATAAGTACGGAAATGGCTACAGTTTTGCCGAATAAGAGTGTCAACAAGCTTGTATACAAAGTGAAAAAGAAGTACGGAACCTCGCAAAACCTGAACACTCCATGTCCGCAGTTCATTCTCCAAGCTATTCAGAATTTCACCAGGTTAATGCCTAATGTGACAGTTCTGGAGTTTCCCTTGTGTAATGAAGGCTTCCGCGTGGTTTGTCGCTACTGGCCAGGTTTGAAGGACCTCACAATATTAAAACACTGGTTTGTGCCGTGGGGTGTCGATGACGCTGGTATAACGGGACTCACCTGCCAGGGAAAAGATTTCTGGATGGGGGAGCGGCTTCCGAACATAACTAATCTAAAAGGTGACCCAACTAGTTATTTAATTTAAGATTTTCTGTAACAAAACAAAGTTTATCCTCGCTAAAATATTTTTTTTTTCTGAATATGTTTAGAGCTCACAACCTTCCGCATGAACTTCTGCAACCTTCTCTCCCCCGGCTCCATTCATTTTGGATTTGCTCAGCTTCCCAAGTTGAACTGTTTGGAGGTCCAGCTAGTTACTGTAATTAACTTTTCACTTTTATGATAATTTAGTAATTTAGTTTAACCAACTACATTACCTTCGGTGTATTGATTAATTTATTATTACTTTTAGGGCCAGTTTGGTGATGGTTTGCAAAAATTAATCGACCGCGTCCCCAATGTCATCATTCATTACGTGGATGATGAGACCATACAGTCTGCAAAATGAAATCAGCAGTGAGTCTTTTTTCCTTGTGATCTCGCAACTTCGCAAGCAATTAAATAATTATATTATCGTATTTACACTTAATCTAGTTTTCTAAGTTTTAAATGAACTTTTATCATCATCTTCAGATATTTTAGCTATAATGCAATTTCTTGCTCTTTTACATTAAATCTCCGTTCAGTGTGTATCTTTATGGTTAAGAATAGCTGCTATAACTTGGAATATTAACAAGTAACAAGCTTTAATTATGTAACGGCATGTGCATTAATTTTGAACCAGTCAGGTAGTAGATAATTATGTATTTTGTATTAACAACGTTCTAGTGTAAGAAAAACATATGTATTACTTATTATAGAAAAGTAAATTGAATATTGAATTAATTTATTAAGTAACATGAAATTATAAAATAGAAATTAAGTTAAAAAATTAATTATTCAAAATAAGTTCATTAAATTCAGTATAATTACAGAATATCAAAACTTGAAAAATTGATTTCTCTGACTCTAAACTAACCACATATTTTGTTTTGAATTGAAAGGAGCATTTTACATTTTAATTTCTCTTTCCGTTGTCTGCTGGAGTCCACCAAACTCTGGACTTAAATGAAATCATATTTTTTCGGATAAAGTCGCATCTTACCCCAAACATGTCCAATTTCACCACTTCATAACTATAAGATACATTGTGTGATTCAATGCCTAATGAATCTTAATTTACTTACTTAAACGAGAAACGGACAATCCAGACGAGACAGCTCGAATTATTTTCTTTTTGCACAGGTTGCAAAAATTTGCATCTTATTGTGTTTTACTCGATAATTCACAAAACTCTCATCCTCATGTCTCAAAGTCTGAATTGATTTTGCTTGGTTTCTCTTTGTCTCACTTTTGACCTGGCACCGAGAAATACTCATGGTGAGTGATGTCATCATCATATCAAATGCCAAGTGCGTTATTATCGTTATGTTTTAATTTAGGTATGCTAGAGGAGGGTGAATGGAAGTGGGAAAGGATAGAGCGATTTGATTTTCATAATGTCTTAGTCATATCATATCACAGCTAGAGATTTCATTACTGACTTTCGTGGAGCCAGAGCAGCAGCTGAAATGTGCCAGTAAAACTAATCCCTTCAGTGTTTAAATGTGTGTATCTAAATATAAACGCACTCCATTTATTCGCTCGTGTGTGTTGAAGAATTGCTGTTAAATTTAATAAGGTAATATTAACTAAAAGTTTCGTAATTAACACCTCTAATTAAATATCACTAATCGTAAGTATTATCAATTATCACTCGCTTATGTTGTATGTATTCAAATACAAACTTTGCATTCATTGATTTGACTAAACTGGAATTTTCCTAGGGCATGGACAAAGAGGTTTGTAAGGCTAACGGAAATGGGCTTCCCAATGGATCTGGTATTAGGGTCCCCACTGCTGCTGAATCGCACGAGATTCGGGCAGAATTCCACTTCAAAATGGCCAAGGCCGCGCAAGCCCAAGGGAAGTCGGCGGCGAAGGACTTTGAAGAGGCGAAAAAGCAGGCTGAAATCGCACTGATTCTGAATGACAACTCGTGGAAAGCGCATCAAATGACTGCAAAGATGCTCCAGGAATCGGCACAATTTGAAAAGGCCCTGGAACACTTTTACCGAGCTTTGGCACTCTACCCCGCAACGAGTCCGGACAGCGACCAGCAACTCAGGGCGGAAATGGAATGCTGCAAGTTCCTCGCCGAGTACAGTTCCGAAATCGAAGAACCCAGCGGGCGTCCATTGCCATTGATCACCTGCGGGAGAATGGAAATCAAACAGATTCATTCTTTGCACTCTTCTGCTAATGAGGACGGAACTTCTAAATGTCAACGGCCTGGCGATGAAGACGTGATCAAAGGTCACCAATTGTTTCTTCTGGCGAGTCAAGGTGGCTCAGAGAAATATGAGGACGCAGCCATGTGCTATTCCCGAGCAGCGGAAATGGGTAGCCCCGAAGGTCTCTATTCCCTGGCAATCATGCACGCAGATGGAAAAGGTGTCCCCCAGGATAACAGATGTGCCGTTGAACTTCTCAAGGCAGCTGCTGACCTAGATCTAACAATGACGACAAAGTCATCAGGGGATGGAAAAGATCAAGATTCCGTTGACATTGGCGTCTCTGCCGCCCAGAATTATCTGGGTTTCCTTTATCTATATGGAATTGGGGTCCAAACGGATCTCCAGATGGCCACGGAGTACTTCCAAAACGCGGCAGACAATGGAGGCGCCAATGCGATGAACAATCTCGGGAATTTCTACTTTTCTGGGTTGGGCGTCCCCATCAATATCGAGACGGCAGAAAAGTACTGGAAAATGGCTGTGGACAAGGGTAACATGTTCGCAGCTCATTCCCTGGCTGTCCACTATCTAGAAGAATTCGAACTATCTCTTGCAAAGGAATTCCTGGACAAGGCGATCCACCTGGGCTATACAAAGCTGGAAGAGATGAAGTCACAATTTCATAAATCACTGGAGACCAGGGCGTTAACCAAAAAGGAGGCTGAATGCTACATTACCATTTACGAGCTGATGACTGGCCTTTACCAAGCTGACAGCAGTCTCAGTTTTTCCCAAAGACTAACTCGAATGTTGCGTGAAGTTGGACCGCAGATCGGGGCAAAAATGGAGGAACTCTCTGGAAAAGCGGCTATGAGGGGTCTAGGGACATTTGTCAGAGCAGTGTTATCCGGGCCCAGGGGTTCCCAGAAACATGATGGAGGCGATCCACCGGACGTGGTGCACCTGAAGGTCCGCATTGCGCAGGGTTCGGTTGTAGCCCGCCAGATTTTGCACACCTGGAACAAAGCCTCATTTTTCCGGTCGCTCTGGGACAAAATAGGCGAGCCGAGCGACTTTGCTGGAAAAGTGAACGTGATTGAAGCTCTTTACCTCTGCAATCCTGGGGAGGAAGAATTGATGTACAGCCTAATACC
>VYYJ01002936.1:0-18731 GCA_021029165.1 Cyphoderus albinus | reverse complement strand
CGATCGCTCCAAGAAATTCCAATGCCCAGATTAGCCGTACTTTTCCATACAATGGCAGTGAAAGCGCCGGAACGACTGTCGAAGCCTGGTTTGTCATAGTCGTAAAATTTGTTCTTTTCATACCACCTCCTAATCGAGTCTCTGATAGCCTCCAGCTTAGTGAACCGGATGGAAGATGCGATATTTGTTCCATATTTCCCCATTGTGGTAGGCTCAAACTTGTTGGTACCTTTTGAGGTTTAAGAGGGATTATATATTAAATTAATATTAAATGTATATATATATTAAATATTATATTTGCAATAAACAATCTGACTTGTAAGGTGGTCAGCCCATTTCTGTGCATCGCTATGAATCTGGACGATATAAAAAAAATATAATTTTAACCAAGTTCGTAAACTGAAGCCAAATCAATGTCGTTTGTAATTTTACCACTGGATCTCCGTGCAGATCGGGAACGCCATGCTTTCTCCTGTATTTGTTGTGTTCCTCCACCCCCAGTTGTTGAAGATCTAAAAATATTAGGAATTTTTTTTTCGTACTTTTTTTTATAAAAGTCTTCAAAATGATTTACCTAATTGATAATTATGGTGACATACCACTTAAGCTCATGTTTTTCTCCTGAATTAGTGCAGGAGACGGGGTACTGCTTGCGGGCGGACCTTGAAGTAATCTCATGCGTTCCTCCTCCTGGGGAGAGCACAATTCCGCTGATGAGATGATTTTCTCGAATTTCAGTTTGTACAAATCGTGCATTCCTTGGCTCAACGTGAGATTCCTACCTTTGCAGCCAGGATCGCTCCAAAAGTTAAAGCAGCCGTCTTTGATTACAATTTCGGACGCTCTTTTGTTCCACTTCTCTTTGAATAAGTAGCAGCCTCCAGTAATTGTCAATGTGAACTGGCTTCCATCATCGTCGTAAAAGATGACATCCTCGGCATCAATCCCGTGAAGAAAAACACAAATGACCAGCGTGACCGCGGAGTAGGCGATTTTCCTCATTTTTCTGGACACTCGCTGTCACTGACTCATGAAGTTTATTATTTATACTTGGTATTATTTTTCTCCCACTTTTCTTTTCAACTTGTCGTGTCGTATTGTCTTTCTCCTTCTCTTCCTCCCCAGCAAATGAGCAATGAGTAACTTTTCCCAAAACCAATTTAACTGGTGCACCCACGATTAAACCTAATCTTAAAAATGATATTATTTAATAAGACGCTTTTGTTTTCTTTTCGGCTTTTCTTAAAAGCAAACTTTTACGAAGAGATTTACGATGTCTCTCTCCGACATTTATTTTAGTATCGAATGAAACCAGGTACAAACTCCTTCTGCAATAAAATAAGGCCAAAAACCAAATTGCTCATGATCATGATTTCATGTTATCTACATAAGGTACATCTCTATCGCTCAGTCAGAGATTTTAATTTTGGGAAACCCAATGGCAAAAATGCAAAAAACATTTTTTATGCTTTTTATTCTCTGAACCAAATACAAAAAAGGAATTTTTCGCAAACTTAATGAAATTTATTGCACTTCTCCAGTTTTTTTAGTTCATCATCTTCATTAGCATTTGAGATTCATGGATCACCTCATTTCCGATAACAAAACCCACTAACGCCGAGTGGTCTGCTCTGCTCTTTTTACTTGTCCATATTAAGCGTTAATGCAAAAGAGCACCGGTATTTTATTTTTTTGGCATTTCTATACTAAACCAAATTCTTGAATCAAAGAAACAAAAATTCAAGGCTCATGGCTACATTCACACTGTTTACTCAAGATTTGCGTGGCTTACATCTTACCCCTTCAATGTTTATCTTCAAACACTAATTACATACTTAAGGTGCTACACCGTATTTTGGGTTTGATTGTGTATCTGTGGTTAAAATATTTGGAAAAAAAGTTTTTTCAATTCTGCCTCAAGGAAAATCATGCATAAGCACATGAAGCTGTATAAGCATTTAATTTATAAAAATTGGTAGACCGATGCAAAAATTGGAAATTGGAATTAAAACTGGTATACATTTTCTGCTTACAGCAATTACACAGCTGCAGATGTATTTAATTATTACACAATTTTACATCCATGGACATCTCGTTAATATGCGCCTGAACAGACCAGACGGTTTCAGAACATTCTCAAACATAAACCTGTGAATCTACGTAGTTGTTTATTTCATGCTTGAGATGATTTGCTTCTTACAAGTATCAGAATGAGAATCAAGAAGATGGGTAGAAAAAAGATAAGTGATTCATTTGCTCTTTGCTGGATCAAAAATAGAATCTTTTTATTACTATCACTCGACTCGTGCAAAGTCGAGTTTGGAAGATGTTCGCCAGATTTTTTTATCTTCTGCTTGATTTTAAGTGGTGTATATTAATACAATATAAGTGTACGATTGAAGTTTGAAATGACGCCCGTACCTGTTGAATCCTATTTTTGTATTGCGAATCAGTATTTTATTCAGTAACTGTTTCACTCCCACTCACTTACTCACTTCAGTTAATGGTCAATATTTACTCGAAGCACATATTTAATTTCAAATAAGACTGATTGAAAAAATCGTTTAGTTGGTTTTAAGGTAGCCATCATGCATGATCTCATTTAAAACATGATATTCCAGAGCAGACGTGGGCTAGATTAATAAAAATGTTAACATAAAAAACTAATGATACGCTTGACGTAGTCACGTGTAGACCAAAAAATACGTCTTGTAGACACTAACCAAAAGCAAATAAAAACACAAAAAGAGGCAATAAACGTTTCCGAGTGCAATCATTTTTATTTAATGAGACACATGTCTAATACGTCATTCATTAATGACTTCGGTGAGAGGACAAAATGCGAAGGTGAACGAATTGAATCACAGGTTAATGCGTAAATGCTATATGGAAAGTTGGTAATTCATAATGATAACGTCAAAGAAAATTACAAATATTTTCACTTCCGCTCTATTCATTCATTAAGATAAACTAAGGAGCTGAAAGAAAAAGGTTCGATTATCAAATAAAATTGTTAACCTCTTCGGAGTAACCTCATTGAGTAAAACAAGTTCATAAAAATGAGCTTGTTAAAACAATTTAAAATCTTAACAAGCTTATTACTCATATACACACAATTTACTTATGTATTCGGATAGGTGAGAACAATGTTAAAAGATTGTTTAGAAGACGAATTTGTTTGATGATTTTTCTCTTGCCAATAAACCGGGTAATTGGATTCGCGTCACAAAAACATATCACAACTCCAACGGACTCAACGCCACTGGTGCTTCTGATTATGTAACTAGAAACTAATGTACGTCTTTAACTATTACAGAGTTTTATGATTGATTAAGTGTGTGCGTATTAAAAAAGAATACAAGAACAAAATGTGCCTCCACTTTACGAGAATAAACAATGTTAAAGAAAGTAAAAGTTTGTGACGTGGTCCATTCATTTTATTCACACGCTTATCCAGCTTCGATGAATTTCCACAATGTAAATACTTCTATCGTTAGAAAATCTGAATTAGTGGAATTTTTTAATCTTACCAAACGCTGAAAGTTGTGACATTGCAGTATGTAAAAGTCTAAATCAGTCTACAGTTGCGATATTGTAAGGTCAAAAATATTTAATTCTTTTCAGGCTTTTTGACACCTGAAAAACCGAACCTGTAACAGTGAAGTGGTTTGAAAATGTTAAAGCTAAGAGAGACAAAAAAAAATGGCTGTGCCAGGAATCGAACCTGGGACACTCGAGCATTGGGCGACTTAAGATTTTATGTAGAACCAATCACGTTGCGCAAATAGACATGTAACAAACTACTGATGGCGTAAATTAGGCATTAGACATGTAACAAATCATTAACACAGGACGCAATGGGTTATCTTGGCCATAGTCAAGAATCTTGACTCAAGATTTGGCTCTGTAGAAAATCTATCGCAAACCATCCGAGCATTTTACCACTAGACTACACAACCAATCCACGAAATACAATTGAGTTTTCTTTCATTTATGCTACAACTCAAAATTTGAACTTTACCGCATTTTCAAGGAATGGATTTGGGGCAGACTGAAAATTAAACTGCGTATGAAATGGAAATATATATTTAGCAATCAATGACGGCTGTATATTTCATTTCTTCAGTCCAATATCGATTTAGTAAAATGATTCACCTTGAACTCCTCAATCTATAATTACAATTGCACAATTTGACTTTGAATTTTAACTAGGTTTCCAAAATAATCCAATGTCATTCCAATTCCCAAAACTGATATTATTATGCGAATGAAAAACTTACATAAACGACAAACTTCTTAAAGTTGCTGTTGGATAATATGATATTTGTATGTAGTGGTGGAATGTTATATTTCTAGGTAATACAACTTTACAAATTGCAACATTTTATTATACCATCCAAGTTCCAAACTTTTGAATCTCTACTTCAACGAGAGCAAAACTTTGAATTATATGAAACTCTGAAAGTAGATTTTAGGGGAAAACTTTTCGTTTCCCTTTCAAAGCAAACTTTAATGGATGTTCTAATTTGTACAACTTTTATTTATATACAGAATACAAATTCACGAGATTGCGTACAAATCTGGATAATATGATATTTGTATGTAGTGGTGGAATGTTATATTTCTAGGTAATACAACTTTACAAATTGCAACATTTTATTATACCATCCAAGTTCCAAACTTTTGAAACTCTTCTACGAGAGCAAAACTTTGAATTATATGAAACTCTGAAAGGTAAAACTTCTCGTTTCCCTTTCAAAGCAAACTTTAATGGATGTTCTAATTTGTACAACTTTTATTTATATACAGAATTCAAATTCATGAGATTGCGTACAAATCGGATAAACATTAAAAATTAAAAAGTTAGGTTTCGGTGTATTACATACATTTGGTGGGTATATTCATGTTAAATTCAATCGCGAATCTTCCCACTTTTACATCATATCATTCATATCGTAAAATTAATGACTTAAACCTATAATGTGAGATTATATTAAATGAGTAATCACAAAGTAATTAATCGAGTAATTACATTGTAGAATGAAATAACTTTGATTAGTTAATTAGTTGATACTACTTCATACATCACACAAAACTATAGTAGCCCCTTCTCCGATCATAGAAGTTACCAATTTCCGATCTGAACAAAGTTGGTTGATTCTGATGAACTGATTTGGTCGTCGTCGGTGGAATATTCTCCTTATACCCAGTCCGCCGAGCAGGGGGATCTTTATAAAAAAAAGTAACAAGCAAATTTATTTTATTATACTTTTTTGTTCCCAGAATTGATAGAAGACTTTATTTTTAAATAACTAAAATCTACAATTGCTAACCATAATTAGCTACTACAATCCATTTTTCATCAGCTTCATTCCAAGCGGCCCCAATTCCCATGTGGGTTGTAGATTTCCAGATAACCGAGGTAAACTGACCACTCTTAGGTCGATTTTTATTGGACTCGGGATCTTGGAAATTGTAAAATTCAATTTTATCGTACCATCTTTTCACCACATCGCGAATAGCGTCCAACTTATTTTTCTCATAAGAAGTGGCCAAATTTTCTCCGTATGCATTTCCAGTGGAAGCTTCCCACTTGTTATTTTTCGCGAGATATTCTGCGTGACCTTGGCTTGCTTGGTGAAGCTGTGAACAAGATTGATAGTAAAAATGTGATAAAATAGTGAAATGGAAGCTTTCAA
Organism: Cyphoderus albinus; assembly: GCA_021029165.1. Lineage (NCBI taxonomy): Eukaryota > Metazoa > Arthropoda > Collembola > Entomobryomorpha > Paronellidae > Cyphoderus > Cyphoderus albinus. The sequence continues at coordinate 13,032 of VYYJ01002936.1, read as the reverse complement.
GAGCCTCACACTCACACAGCCACCGCCAGCTACAAAAGGGTAGCCGACAATGTTCTCACTGACTCACCGACCCATTACATTAAATTTGCGATAACAATTACATTACGACAATAAAAGCAAATAAAAAGCTCATTTCCTTGATACTAAATCATTTCTACCTCGAAAAAGTCACCTAAAAGCCAGCCACTAACCACATACATAGTACAACATAATTATGCTTTTACTTTTATCCACTTACATGAACATCTCCTTTTAAATCTGGGACTCCGTGCATTCGTCGGTATTTGTTATGTTCGTCCACTCCAACACGCCACATTTCTTTTCACACAGATTGGAATGATAAAAGACATTGTTAAAATTCTTGAATTTCTACAATTTATGACTTCACATCTACAATTATTTATTAGTTTTTTTTAATTGCTTACCAGGTCCACCTTTGTCACTCACTCTTGATTTTGCCTGCGCAGATTCATCCTTGCACACACTGAGGGCTGAGATTGCTTTATCAAATCTGACCCGACTCAGGTCTTTGGATTCCTGGGCGTCCCCAGTAAGCTTGATGGACATTCCTTTGCAGTCTTTGTAATCCCACACTACGATGCAGTGACCTTGCGTGTCCACCGAACCTATTTTGTTGTCCCAATCATTGTCCATGTTGTAGCAGCCGGATCCCAAAGTCACGAAAAGCTTGTCGCCTAATTATATTTAGATGCATATTTTAGTATATGGTAAAAATTTAATGAAGTGACACATTTCAAACTGTAATTAACTCAATGACAATCACTGTAATTAAATGATGTACCTCCATAATCTTTTTCTTCATAAAACGTAACTTCCTCTCGGTCACTACCTGAAGCAGGCGCACCCTTACACAATCCTACGACATGTAGAATTATTAAGGTCACCTTAAAAATTAATTGTGCGGATAATAATATCCTAGCCATTTTAAAAATTGTTTAAAAAAATCAAATGTTCAGATATGTAGTATCACTTGAGATATATGAAAGCTGAACGATATTCAAAAGTGAAATGAATGTCGGAAATAAATTGGCCCCTGCTCTTATATCATATCGCTAACAAGTCCAGAGTGAAACTCAGACAAGTCTGGAGATACATACGTCAAGTAAGTGTAAAATGAGACTGTTTTCTAATTGTTTCCCTTGAGTCAGAGTCAGGTAATAAAACACCTGCATTACAGAAGAAATTGAAGTGGTTCGCAGAGTGATCGTAAAATGTTGCAGATAAAACACAAGATTGATTTTTATTGTATCATCGTGTGTAGATTTTACATTTAAAGCCCGGCGTCAGCGAAACCTGACCTCACCCTCACTCACTCATCGAAATCATGTCTATATAGTTTATATAATCTACTTTAACTCACTACCTGCCACTTCTTGTTTCTTTGTCTGATTTTCTTCCTTCGCTACCCGTGAGAATCCAGAAAACTAGAAGCTCACTATTTCATAGCATGTAAGTATAATAAAGATGATGATCGTATCAATTACGATAATACAATATAGTGCTACTGTGAACTGCGATGTGATAGTAGTTAGAACATCATCGGTTATCTACCATTACCACGATTTCACATTTATGTAATTGGGATGCATTCATCATTCGATTGCTGCTGTCTTCTGTACAATACCAGACAAGCTAAGATAATCTGATAAAAAAACTTGTTGACTCCTCCAACCCGTCCAGTTCCACCTTCTTGATCTTATTGTTAGATTTATTTTTAAACCTTCAATGTGGTCATAGTCTCATAATCATCAAACTATAATTTCCAGTTCGAAGTAAATTACAGGTTACAAAGCTGAAGTTAACATTTTTTTGTATGATTCAGCCAAGTCCAAGTGTTGGTCATTAGGAGTGAATTTACAACTTTTGCTTTCCTAAACCATCTTGATCTTGACCATGGGACGATCATTATTTAAGAAAAAAATTAAAACTAGAACTGGCTTCACGGTATTATTAAGATTTACGATATTACAAAGATGCTTAATGAAAATACCTAAATAGTAATAATTGTTTTTGGTAAAGATAATGACTGATGATTATTTATGATAAAAATAAAATTATCTCTTCCATGTAGTCCAAGTCGGATTAATTTTGTTTGTATGGAAATTTTTACTCCCACTCTAATTTTAATTCCAGAATAAGGGCAAAATCAGGTTCAAGTTCAGTCTGCTCCAGCTCTGTAATTATTATGCTCATAGTTCATGTACCTACGTACTTGTTCATGTGTGTATTTAATACCATGTCTGCTTCGATAGTTAAATGTAATTATTTTTTTCAGCTCATTTAAATTCTACGTGCGTGGGATGCCACTTGAAGTACACCAGGCGAGCACATGATTTTTTTCGTGTATCGCTTTCATTTCCAGACGTTATTTTCCAGGATTTGTAACAAAAAGCTAATGAAATTTTTATTTAGACTCGGTCCCTTTTAGATACAAATCCCCCGTCGAGTCTCATTCTTTCTTCTTTTTCATAATTCTCAGTTATCATTAGAAAGCCTGGTTTTTTACACCAATAATTGAGTAATTTTTATTTCCACTTTTATTTTTAATCCTCACCTTGACTGAATTTCACGGGTAGTGAACAGATACATACATAGAAATGGAAATGCAGAAGGTTTCTAAGTACATACAATATAAATATAAACCTCCTGTTGCATCGCCGCGTGAAGTCGTGCAGATTTATGGAAAAAATGAACCAGTCTTACGTTAGTAAATATTATTATTGTTTACTATTTCAGAAAAACAGATTAAATAATTTTGCGAAGCAAAAAGATAAATGTGATAGTAGGGTATTACACCCACAAATTAAAAAAGTCATGCTTTACTAACAACGAACAAATGCATTAAATGAGATTTTAATTCCTTTCTTCGTCGTGGCTTGCATAATCCGATGGAAAAGGCGTAAACAAAAATAATTGTTATTGTTAGTATTTTTATTTTTTATTTATGTATTGCATAATTAATTCCAGCAGAGCAGGTTTATTGCTCGTTCATGCCATTCCATGACCTTCCTCGACTTCGACTTTGACTTACGTTTGAATAAGTCGTAATGAATTTGGTTGCAATCAAGGCTGCCAATTATGCCAAATTATTTTCATCCGCCTTGCAAATGTCAACTTTTACCAATTTGATTTTGTGTGGAGGGTACAATTTGGAATTAAAACACTTCCTTCTTACAAATACGCTTGATTTCTGTAAGGCCCGGTTACACAATAATAAAATTAATTTTGAAGACGCTTCTGGTAGGTTTACCCCGAAAGAAAGGTGACCCAAAGGTTAAATTTAATTAGACCCCCTACCCACTGGTTTAATTTGTTTGTGTTTTTATTAAGACTTATGCAATTGGAATAATTGCATAAAAATCCATAAATCACTCAATTAAAGTGCTATACATGTGAAGTGTTGCATTTCAAGTGCAGAGAAAAGATAAGATCGAAATCATTTGAAATATGGGTTATCTTTATTTCGTTTCATTGCAAGAAGAAATTGTATAAAATGATTATCGTGGAATTGAATAAAAGAACGCAATACAAAAGTCAGACTAATTAAATTTTATAAGACAAAAGGTAAAAACCAGTTTTATTTTCCAGTACAATGCAGTTTCCTTGCACTCCCCTCACGTTTCAATCTCTATCGATTCCAACACGTACTATTAACATTAACAAAAGTTTTGTACTCGGTGACTTGCTCTGGCTCTGGCTTGGTTTTTTGGTTTAATATCATTAGGTAATTTATTTTAGGTAACAATTGCCATAATCATAATCGTCTCATCATAACTAATTAGACCGCATGTGAATTGTTTTTCGGGTTTCAAACTTAAGCCTAGATTTTTAACATTTAGCAAAAACAGACAATTATACAAATAATTTCTTATACAACTATTGATTTCCTTCCTCCTCATAATAATAATTATGTACAAACGTAAACACTTTTCCAACAACAACAACAAAGCATTATTATAAATAAAAATGCATGACGCTCCGAAAATCATATACAAATCAGTTAAAGTTGCTACACAAAGACGATGACGCACATTATGTTATGTCCATCACACGTGCATGTAAGTGTGAACGTGCAATAATGCGAATTGCAAGTTCGCAAATAAATTTCCAACAAAATTAAATGCACTCATTTAGCTGTACACGCATTCACTCATCAAATTCACACACTAATATTCGTCAGTGAAGCGTATCGGAAGAGGATGGGAAAAGCTTGTCAGAGCTCAATTTATCACACGTGTAAAACAAGAAACAACTTGTTTTCTAACAATGCTAATTAAATTTTAGATCAAATAAATTGCAATTTAAATTGTACGACTACTACTAAAACGAGTAATAAATCGGAATAAAATATTTTGCACTTTTGTAAATCCATTAAACAATCCATAAAATATGTTTCATTAATAATACTGTATTACGCATCTCATTCACATCCCGGAAGAATTTGTATTAAAATCCATTCACTTAATTTTTAACCTCTTATTAATCTGGCCACTACTGGTCGAAGAACATTAGTCTCATAATCCCTGTTGGGCAATGAAAGAATGATTAATTTATATGTAAAAATAATTGCACTTTAAATATTTGAATTATCCAATTACCCTTTAAAATTGCCTGGTGGATTATAATTGGCCACAATGACCCACCATTTCCGTCTAGCATTCCACGCCATTCCCAAACCAACGTGGGTGGTCGACTTCCACACAACTTGGGTAAAGTGGCCTGCCTTCAGGCCCCCAATGGTTCGGCCTGGACTGTTAAAGTCATATTGCTTCACTTCGTTATACCATAATTGAATTCCCTGCAGAAGAGCGTCCATTTTTCCTTCGGTTGAGATACCGGCTAAATTTTCTCCGAAATCGTTGTCCGTTGAGTGTTGGAATTTATTCTTGATTGCCAACGAGTCCGCATGTTTCTGAGCTGTCTTTTGAAGCTAATAATGAATTAATTTAAAAATTAATTTTCTATGTAAAACTGAAACTTCGGAGGAGAGGGACAAAAAAGAATGGAAACTCTGTCAATTATAAATACCTCCGTATTCCATTTAAGGTCTGGGACTCCATGAACTCTTCGATATTTATTATGCTCTTTCAACACCACCTCTACAAATTCTGTCAAGGAAAAGAAAATTCGTTACAAAGAATTAATCCACACACGCAGACAGTTTTTAATAGAAAATGCTGACCTTGGTCTGCAAGTTCACCGGGGCCTTCCTCCACCTTTGGCATTTGAGACGGTGAGCTACCACCATTGTCATTGTTTTCGTTATTTTTATTTCGAAATTGATAACCATCTTCTTTACCTCCGCTTTCATCACCGTCGTCATTCATAATTTCTTTGGGCGGTGAACACAGTCGCATAGACTGTGCCCGTTTGTCAAACCCCACACGCCCCAAATTACCTAACTCTTCGGAGTCTGGATTTAACTGGACAGAATTTCCATTGCAGTCCTGACGTTCATACAAAATTAAGCAATTTTCTTGAGGTTCCAGTGACGAAACTCTGTTTGACCATTTCCGCTTAAATGTGTAGCAATCCCCGGAGGAAGACAGAGTCACTGTAAAGATACTTCCTTGAAAATCACGCTCGTCGTACAAATTAATTTCCAAAGATTGTCGCTCGGCCTGGCTCAGTCGGAAATCATTATTTCCATTTGACCCAGAGTAGTCTGTCGGTCGCAGTCTCCTCTCTAAGTAGTCCGCAGAGCGAAAGCTAATTTCAAAGCATAAACTTGCGGACTTCATTTTCTTATCAAAGTCGGCATCTGCCAGGTTCCTGGAATCCCTTAAATCAGGCGTGAGTCTAATGGACTGGCCTCCACAGTCGTCCTCAGCAAATGCTAGGAGACAACCGTCCTGCTTCACTTGAACGGAGGAAACTCTGTGGGTCCAGGCCTTCTTTAGCTTGTAGCAACCTCCGCTGATGCTCAAGGTCAGCGAATTTCCTGTGAAAGAAAGAAAAAATATTTTATCAAGGTACATGAACACCGACATTTTTACTTGGGGCAACTTGATCAAACTTTCGCTGAATGCAACTTACCTTGATAATTGGGTTCATCAAAGAAAAGTGCCTGGTCCCCTGCTCCCAGCGCCACGAGTCGCAAGCACGTAAAAAAGAATAGAAAAAAATTAACTGAGCCACCACCACCTCCATCGCTGTACCAAAAAGTCCAAGCTGCTTTCATCTTCAAATGATTTACAATTCCGAGAAATTTTGCACACGCCAGCTAAAATGATCTTTTATCTTGTATTAAGAATGCAAAAACTTAACATAGAGCAAATTTTCGAAACGCTTTCAAATCTTTCATTAACTAAGTACGAAGTTTCTCTGGCTCTATTTTCGAATCTGACATTTGCTAAAGTTTTATTCAAGTTACAAAACTCAAATTCAATTCAATGTTTCATCCACAAAGGTTGCGATTGCAATGAAAGATATGCAGAAGCGGCGCTTTCATTTTTACTAACTTGGCAAAAGTAATAAAAAATTATTTCCAATTTTTCTCACTGTCAGTAACTAATACAGTACAATGGCCTGCTGCCTCTTCCCACTGCCACTTACACTTACAAATTGTTAGCTGCTGTCCTTCCTCCAAGATAACCATCTTTAATCTGCAGTTTTATGTAGCAGTTCCACGATGCAGTCATTCATCACCATCATATCATAAACGTATTTATCTTATCCAGTCCATCATCTACAATTTCATCCATCTATTTAAAATTCTGCACGCGAGGCAAGACAGAACTGAAAACGTAGTAAACAAAACAGGCGTCATTAAAAGTTTCCATAATCTAGTTTATATATAGGCAGCTCAGCATCAGAAACAAAACGAAATGATAAAAATTGTTTTAAAAAAATAATTGGTTAGTCTGCATACTAATCAAAATACCTACTAACCTTTACCATTCAATTTAAATTTATAGGTAAGAAACAGACAGGTTTTGGTGTACGGAGATACACAACACGATACTAAATATAAAATTGGTTCCATGCTTCAATTTCTCTCCATTTCATTATAGTGTGAAATATGATTCTTCCCAAGAAAATGGTGCCGATGCCGCTTCAGATACTTTTAATGAAATGGTGAATGGTGGCAATACCATTTAATGTATGATGTGATGAAAATCTAAATTAAAGCTTTCGTGCTGACAATGAATTGGTTTGAAAATGGTTTGCAAAAATGCTGTTCAGTGAAATAAAGAAAAAAAGAGACTCGAACTTGAACGTGTCTACAATAATTACAAAACTAGACTTGAGTCTAGAAAAGTTCAACTTTTGAATAAAGTAAAACGCAGTATTGGGTGGTCATTATAGATAATTAATAAATAATAAGGATTTACATTTTACTTACCCATAACCTCCCTCAATACAACATTGAAGATTTTGCATTTCCAAATAATAATTATTGTAATTTAAAAACAAGCTCTTGTTTCCTCCAGTTGTGGTTTACTTAATGAAATTTTTATGCAAAATCTAGAGAAAAATTGTATATTAAAAATACTTACTTCACAAAATTCGTTGTTATACAGCCTTAATTGTCTTTCAGTTTGTTGAAGTGTGGCTTTAATACTAAAAAAGGAAAAGGACAATTATTAAAATAAAACTAGCTAAAATGCATGGTGTAGGAAGGCAGAGAGCATCAATAGCACTTTAATAATATTTAATCATCTCATGGAAAGCAACACGAGCGAGTGTGTGCTGGAACTAATTAATGGTTTGCTTGCCATTTCTCTCATTTTATTTCACATTATTCATTACTCACACAAGCGAAGCACACACAAACTTATGTACATACATTAAGGTAAAGTGGAAATGAATGATAGATATGATGAGCAAAATGGAAATGGGCAGCCGGTCTATATAATTATTTTGCTATTTTTTCAAAAGCTGCATTTTCATTACATTTGTCTAATGCGTAATAAAGAATATTTCACAAAGGAAAGATGTTTCAGGATATTTTCACACCTAATAATAAATTCAAAGTCGATCACAAGTTGACCGGTAGAGGAATGATAAGCGCAGGCAGCAATTTAATCCCGATTCAAAAACAAATAAAAAATACTCAGAAAACAGTGGGAATAAGAAAAAATTGTTAAAGTTGATTACTTGAAAAAATATTTTTTAGTAATAATTGTATTATATTGTAGCATAATTTTCATTTTTGACATTTATGAGTTCAGTGGTTCTGGAGTTTCCAATTGTGGAAAGGAAATTCCCTGATTTTCTGGAGTTTCCGCTCTAGAACATTTCGAAAATCCCTTTGTCATTGTTTTACAGTCTTTGAATTAGGTACGTACATATACACGTCACCACGAGATTATTTATCTTTGCGGCTTATTACAAGCAGCAAGCAGAGATTAAAGGTGCGTGAATTCCAGATTTCAACACTTTTGTGAGAATTTTTGATTTCATATTCGAGCATGAGCATTAAAATAAACTACATAACAACTTGTAAAAAATGGCGAGCCACTGTGAAATTACCTATTGTGTAAAATGTCTCTGTCGCCAGACATTGAAATAATTATGATATGAAATACGTAATATTTTGCATTTCAATTAAATTGTCAGCTCCCGGAGGGATAGCTTGTGACAATGAACCTTAATGACCAAGCGACCCAAGTTAATGATCAAGGTTATTTATTTAACTAACCTTCCTAAATATTTTAATCTTCAAAGCCAGGGTTAAACCTTTGTGATTCATAACTATGCTATATTGAACAATACGATTACCATGAAAGAGAGGTTTTCTGAAGACACGAATAAAAGAGGAAAAATTTCACATATTTTGAAATAATACCAAAATACGCTATGTCAAATGGTAAATATAATTTGCATTTTTAACTACACGTTTTCTGTCATTTTCCGTTCTTTACGCTCAACACGCACACGGTGTGTTTTTCTTTTATGTTTAATTTACTCCACTTTAAACGATTTAAAGATAGAATCTTGATCAAACACCTTTTTAATGTTACATCCTTCAATTACATCTGCTTCGATAGCCTTTATTCATATTGCATTTTAACTTACCAGTATTAAATTGATGACCCTTAAATAGACTTTCTAAACCCAGAGAAAAATAATTATCTACTCCACGTGAAGGTGATGAATAGTAGGTACGTTTTTTAATTGAAGGTCAACACTTTTTAAAAACAAAAATACAAAATTCGTCGCCATTATTATCGTGACCTTATTACGAAGAGAATTGCTGAATAAACTAAGAATTCCAGCTCCATTCAAGAAAAATGAATTTTGATACAAAGAACAAACAGAAATTATTCCTCGTCACAACCGCAATATTAGGAATGATTCAACTCGCCCATTCTGAAGACCTGCCTTTGTTTCACACAAGCTCCATTCTTTTATCATCTCAGTATTCCCACTGCTCAGTTTTCTTCTACCAGTCCCAAAACCTGGCTCAAGACATGGGTGAAAATTTTCACAAAAATTTCATGTCCGTCAGTTTCACAAATTCCGACTCTAATTCTTCCGTGGACTTCTGGAGTCGACGAAAGCACATGTTCCAAAAACGTTCCAATTGCCAAATGGTGATCAGTCTCGTTCTGAATGATCCTTCCCAATTCACTTCAAAATTCTTGGAGATGCTTCTGGAACACGATCGTAGGAACGGTGTGCTAATGCGAGATCTAGAATTACTTCATTTTCCTTGCATACCAGAAGCAAAGCTTGGAGAAAGTTTTGCTTTCTGAGTTACGAGAACGGATTCGCTTCAAAGTGGGAATTTACCCTATAATAGCTTCCAATGGAAACTCTCTAGAAATCACAACAGTAAATCCCTACATTTCCACTGGAACATCCAAACCTACCTATGGAAAAATGCTGATTTTGCACACATTCCACAGTGAACAACTCTCACACGAAGAAAGTGTGGGCAATTTGAGCAAAGTTTCCAAACTGTTCAAGGACTTCACCTGGGACTTCCAAGGGTACCCTATGATCTTTTCTGTTTTTAACACGTTAAAACCGACGTTTGAAGTGTCAAACGCGAACACATCAGACGAGCCCGTTTTTGCGAAACGCGGCTTTCTTGTCAATCTCACGGAAACGATTCATCAAAGGCTCAACATTTCCTGTGAACTTCGACTGTGCCGCGGAGGTGGAAAATTCCGCGACGGAGTTTTAACGGGGCTGCAATTACCAAACGGTAGCTGGATTGGCTGCATGGGTGATGTAATTAACAATCGTGCTCATATCTCAATCGCTGCACCGGTACTCAATCGATTTCCTTTTGTGGATTTTTTACCCAAGCACAATTACGACTTCATTAAATTCGTCAGTCGACAGCCTCGTCTTCTAGTCTCTTGGACCGCATTTTACAAAGCCTTTGTGCCACTGGTCTGGGGGCTCGTTTGCGCCTCCTCGGTGGCATTACCCAAGCACAATTACGACTTCATTAAATTCGTCAGTCGACAGCCTCGTCTTCTAGTCTCTTGGACCGCATTTTACAAAGCCTTCGTGCCACTGGTCTGGGGGCTCGTTTGTGCCTCCTCAATGGCAGTTGCAGCAATCATTTGGGTCGGAGCCAGAGTTAATGGACAGGCAGGAAGTGGCGTCGGTGTTTTACTATTCGACCAGTTAAAAATCTTTCTGGGTCAAGATGTCATTTACCCCCAGTCAGCAGGAACGGGGGAAACCGCCAGGGTCGTATTTCTGTTTGTGGCTGTTAATGTCGATGATAATCGGGACGGCATACAACTCTAAATTAACTGCGCTGATGGCGACCCCCGAAATTGAGCCGGATTTTCCCAGAAACTTTTTTAGTCTATCGGAATCCTCCCAGTTTGGAGTGGGAGGCTCCAAGGGATTTCTGATGGGCTTGGGAGGAATTATTTTCAAAAGATCGACGTCTTCAGTGATGAAGAAAATTAACTCGATGCTGGAATATGATGAGGATATTGAAACATGCATGAAACGGGCGCTCAATTCAGACTATGCCTGTGTCTCTTGGAGTTTCCAGCACCGATTCGAGACCGGAGTTGTTTTCGCAGATAGCCGGGGAGCCAGTCCGTTTTTCGACTCCGAAGACATGTTCAACTTCATCCCACTCACTCAAATTGTGAGAAAGCGAGATGTTTTTCGGGAGAGTTACAGCTACTTTCTGGAAAACGCTTATCAAATGGGACTCAACGACAAATGGGCGGACATCGACATGGGGAATTTGAGACTTGAAAAAATGCGAGACAGGAGTGAATCAGACCCCGGATTTAAACATGCTTCACAGGAGAGTCCCGTCAAACCTTTGGCACTATCAAATTTTCTCGGTAGTTACATTATCCTCGGAACAGGATTGACCTTGAGCGCAGTCGGATTCTTCATTGAAAGAGTTTACAAATTTATTCATAATCAAACTAAGGTCTTTCCAAGTAAAATGTCTAGAAAAAATTCAAGCAGAAATCAAGCAAATTCAAGCAACCATTAATTTAGCCAGTGTTAATAATGAGAGTGCATTTGACCACAGGTCTCTGCCTCAGAAATACGGGGGGCTTTGGTTGGAGCAGACTTTCCACAAATAAAGACAAACTCAGACGTAATTATATAAAACATAAATGGTTACTCTCTTCTAAATGATCAGCGTTTCAAGTTCTGTACAAAAACTGAATAGACTCATATTTTGTCAATGACAGCTAAAAATTCGCTTATTTAATACAGTGTCGACGCGGGATTTAATTATGTAAGTACATAGATTCTTGTGAATTTAGTCCTTGTTAAACAGTCAGAGGCTAAGCAAACAAGATTACGTGGCAGTTTTTTCGCGAATGATTTCAATTCAGTTTAATAAATCAAGGTTTAAACAACGTTTTTAGGTCAACTCGTAGACTACGAGTCGTAGTTAATAATAATAATAATATACAAAGTATCGGACAGATCTTGTCTGATGATCGGGTAATAATATGTTTACCTAATCCATTTTAAAGTTAAAGGAACGGATCAGTGATCAAGAAAATGAACTCCACTATACAAAGTAGCACTTGGTTATCTCAGTCTTATGATNAAAATGAACTCCACTATACAAAGTAGCACTTGGTTATCTCAGTCTTATGATTTTGAAGTTCATTTCATTTCCATCTCATAAATTAGAAAAGTTGAAAATTAGCAGACTTAATTAAAAAAAAGTCCTCCGGAAGGGCTAGACCAGCTTTATATCATGCACTAAGGTAAAAATTGCGTCATAATTAAAAATCCATCAAAGGAGCGAGATAATTGCCTGAATTATTAAATAATACTACCAAACCCACTAGAAAATCTTTTGTAAAAACTGTTTTATGTCATCATGAGTAATTTTTAATTTCCAACTTGCCACAATAAAGACTTCAAACATTTTTTTTTTAAATTTTGGTTGCCTCTATTTGTCAGCCTTTATCTTTCGCAATTGTGGTTAAGCTTTCAGTCTGATAGAAGCGTGTCCTCAGATATGTTATGTCATGTCTAAGAAATATTATGGTACCTAATAACATGAACATGAGAAAGTTATGCTGACGGTAAATATTACAGCGCCATATAATTTATGAATTTATTCATAGATATTCCACGACCCCAGATGAGTACGACTTTACGGGTACGTCAGGTACGTGCCATTGATAGCACACTGTGACCCAAACCAGTATTAAATTGTATACAATGCGGGTTTGATCATCGACTGTTTTATGTAATATTTCCAATTAAAATCTTGCAGGTAGTGTACGTCTTTGATCTCATTTGCATATTTAATATTGTTTTGGATCAGAGTGAGTGTGAAATCAGAGTGAGAAATGTTTATGTATGTTGATGACTCTTATATTGCAATTCGATCTAAAGCGTCCAACTTAAATAAGGCAGTTCAAGAGTTACAATGTGATATAGTGAATGTATGTAAATGGATGGATGCCAACAAACTGTGTCTAAACTCCAATAAATCTAAAATGACTGTATTTAATAAAAGGAAACACAACAAACTTATCAATAGTATATCCATTTCTATCAACTCGGTGACAATTGAACGGCATGATACTATGAAAATCC
>VYYJ01002935.1:0-18737 GCA_021029165.1 Cyphoderus albinus | reverse complement strand
TTGTTTTATCACATTAGTGAGTCTACACAGACATCAAAGAAGCTGAGTGTGCGCTATTCTTCTAACTACAACTAAAATTGTTCTCTATAAAATAAAATGATTTTTTTAGGTCGGAGAGCACAAGAAATATGCTGCATATTGCTAGCAGTGCATATCACGAATTTCCCTAACGTTTTTGCCCTGTGAATTTTCCCCGCATAGATTTTGCCACTCATGAATTTCCTCCTTTCTCCGAATGCAATTAGCGAAATTTACAATGGGTATGAATAAAATACGCAAACACACATTAAAATGGTAAGTGTCAAAGTATCCAATCACTTCTAAATCACGTAGTCGCAGAACATTATCATTTTTAGATTTGTTTCGTTTGGCTTCGCTTTAGAGAAGTTTCAGAATGCCATAAAATGGCATCTGGAAAAATTACATTCGCCGTGGGAAAATTCGGAATGGGAAATTTCACGAAATATTTTGCAAGCTGTAAAAAAATCTTTTCGCGAAAATTATGGATTATTGCCAGACAAAAAATTATTTTATGGGGCATGCAATCTAGCATACAGATTGTCGTTGTCTGCAGCGTATTTCCTTTTGTACCCATTGGCTCTCTGTTGGTAACTTTGACAAGATGACATGAGACAAAAATGGTGCTTACTTAGTTTCACTTTCCCCAGATGGTTATCCAAATTTCTGATCAAGTGACTGTGACTGGTGACGGTCTTGACAGGATGTGTGTACAGAAACCGAATTGGAGTGCATAGATAACAAGAACATGAAGATAATGATGATTTGATGATGACGATCACTCATCAAGAAATTATAACAAAGACGGTTCACAGAAAACTAAGTATGTGTATTAAAGTGTCTGGTAACTTTTTTGTCCTTGATGTACAATCGACCGTTATCAGTGTTATCAAATATGTAGGTTCAAAAATCTTTTTCTTGTAGTAAACGAGTGAAGTGAGTAGAGTGTTATGCATTTACTAACTGAAAGTGCATACAAACTGCGACCCAGAAATTCTGCTGACGGGAGAAAGTTTTAGGAGCCTCACTTAGCCCCGAAGAAATCATCAACTTTTAGTAGGTCTGGAATTGGATCCAAGTCTACTTTGATCTCGTCTCGCCTTGACTAATTTAATGTTCATTTATCATCGCACTGTCGTTATCTATTTGTATTACACGGCAATGTGGGCAATTATTTAATACGTAATTAATACGTAATTTGTAACGACCATGATAGGCATCTTGTAAGCACGATGACATTTCAGGAGACAAGACAAGCAACACTACAAACACGGACTACGGAGTATAACAGTGAAATGTCAGTGCAGTGACTACACTGTAGTCAACCATCATAGTGCTTCGTTTGTTGTGGGTGGTCCCAAGAGTTTGAAAGTTTTAGGAGCCTCACTTAGCCCCGAAGAAATCATCAACTTTTAGTAGGTCTGGAATTGGATCCAAGTCTACTTTGATCTCGTCTCGCCTTGACTAATTTACGAATGTTCATTTATCATCGCACTGTCGTTATCTATTTGTATTACACGGCAATGTGGGCAATTATTTAATGTAACGACCATGATAGGCATCTTGTAAGCACGATAACATTTCAGGAGACAAGACAACAACACTACAAATACGTCACTGTAGTCAACCATCATAGTGCTTCGTTTGTTGTGGGTGGTCCCAAGAGTTTTTAGAATAATAGAACACAATTTTTATGAAGACAAATAAAATCCTGTTGACTTTACTGAAAAACTTTTTCCAGCCACTCAAATTCAAATTTGGGTTGGATTTACATTACTACTTATTAAGATAAAATAAAATAATAGGAAATGAAACCTAGGCTTCTGCTCCATCCAACCCGTAGTTTATTTTCTTATGTTTATGGAATTGCGTTTCCTTTCCCTGTCAATTCCACACTTTTATTCGATGCCTTTCAATTACTCGGCTTTCTTCACCACAGTCCTGTCGGTCACAATCACAGTCAAAATGATTTGACCCGAAATGCTATTTTTATTGTAAAAGTTTGAATGTTGTGTCTTGTCACAAAGAAAAGCTTTTATATGCGCTTTTCTATTTTCTTTGCATAAATTAAAGTTGTCAGTTTACATCGAACTCCGGATGAGATTCCGCTGTACGTAACGTAAAGCAGATTTCTTCACTTTTCCGGTTTATTAAATGGCTTTTACGATGTCACTGTCACATCACCAAAAACCTACCTCGTGGCTTTGCTTAGATACGTCTTGAAATGAACAGAGGTTACTTATAAGAAAGGCAATGTTATGGAGTTGGTTAAGTAGCGTTCCTTTGCAAGTTCCACAATTTTATAAAAGTACGTCCGACAGATGTTGAGGCTGATGAAAAACTGACTAAAGTTTTGGAAAAGCCGTGTGTTCACTTTCCTTTCCACCGCTTCACTTCAGTACTTCGTCAAAAGTGGCTCGCTGACGGCTTTCAAGTTACGTATTAGTCGTATCCATTCTCACTCACTCTCTCTCACTTTCTTTCAGATCTGGTTTGAAGTGAGTGAGGCTTGCCTTGCTTATGGTAATTTGATGGCCGATCCTTGTGACTTTGGAAAGAGTGAGTTGTTGCTGTTGAAGTTAGTAAAATTATATAAGTCCCATACTGCACCTTGCTTGCAAGTTGCAAGCTTTTATTTCTAAGGCAGAGAGCGGGTGCACTGCTTTTTGTGGCTCTTGCGGTTTTGTTGTTGTGTATTTACAGGAAAAAGAAAAGAAAAGGCAACGAAGGAGAAAAAGGGAAATTGTGTTAGTTGGCCTGAATTTGGCATTCTTTCGTTCGGACTCTTCACTTGTTGTTTCCTCTGCCTTTGACATACATTTCAAAGACCTGCTGAATTCGCTTTGTAAGTCTTCTGTACTAAGCACCTTTTTAAAATCGACATTGACTCACAGATTGATCTCTTTCTCTACTCCCATGAATGGATGAATTTTCGCAACGAAAAGTCAACAGTGAAAAGAACGACTGAGCTTTTCCGTGAGTTGTGAAGAGAAAGAGGAACTTTCGAATTGATAATGAGTATGACTAAGACACGACAAAGGGATGTTGGATGTTGAAGTTTTGTTCTCCTGCCAAATACATACGTATGGACATATTTATTTGAGCAATTTCCCTCCAATTGAGACGAATGCGGTGCATTCATCTCATTCAATTTTGCAAGCTTTCTTTTATTTTATTAGGGAATTATAATGAAGTGAAAGGCAGACAGAGACAAGGAGTGGAGGCGGTGAAAAGAGGTGGTACCTATCTACTTCACTATCGAGAAGTAGAGTTAAACCAGAAAGCCACGAAAATCCATCTACACACATATCCATTTCCACTTTCACTTCAATCGTTTCAGAAGTATTTATCATCGCACCCAAATGGCATTCACCATTTACGTCTCGTACTCCACCCCTACAACACCCAATGTTATCATTCAGAATGATCTTCCATTCACTAGTTTTCTATGCACTGTGGTTCAAAATAGACACGTGTATGTGTGTTATGTCATCTGTTTATTTAAATTCCATTCTGAACGTTATTGATGGGAGGGAGAATCAATATTAACATCAATTTCATTAATATTAGGCAGGTTCACCAGGAAAATACAATAGAGTTTGGTTTCATAATTATGATTAATATGCTTATCTCATTGAACACAAGTAGGCAGAAAGGAAAAGCAAATTCTTAGTATTTGATACAAGATGTATGTATATTATATACAGTTAGGAAAATGTGGTTTGCATTTGTATCTATCTTTCACGATGTACCCTGCATTTCCATTTTACAAATTGTCATCCCTTCTTCACTATAGCTATTTATTTGATAAATGGAAAAGATTTCCTTTGTAGGTGTTGGGTTTGAAGTACACAAGAGAGTAGTTAAAGACTGAGAAGCAGAGCATTTTCTTTTTTGTTCTTTTGCAGTAGCACAGCATGAGGAAAAATTGTACGCTGATAATGAAAGCTCTGAAGTAATTTCTCATCATGAGTTGGGTTACCGTTGCCGCCGTGCGTGCAGAGTGCTTTGAACCACATTCTCCTTTCTCTTTACCGACTTTCTCCTTTAACATATAAAAAAACCGTTTCTCATGAATACTTATTTGAACTAGTTCGAAAGAATACAATTTTCCTTTGAAAATGTACTGTACAAACTTGTCTGAAGTTTCATTAAAGCAAAGCAAACGTTTTCACTTTCTCGACCCACCCCATTATTCTTTCAGCACAAAAGATATCTTCTCAGAAATAAAATGTAGGAAATGCCTTGATTTATCCTCAAAGGTTATCTTCTATCTTTTCTATCAAGGTTTTCTATCTTTATCTGACATACTCCGATATACCTACTTAACGAAGACTTAATGCTTTTTTAAAGTCCATGACATTGTCCATATTTTTCTGTTGCGTTTTTCTAATGCAAAAATTCTTTCTCTGTTCTCGTTGTTGCAATTACGAAGAAACTAGCAATCTACTTTACTTTGAAGGGCATCTACAAACCCAATTCATAAACTTTTGGTCTTTTTCCTAAAAGTCGCACTCTTCAGTTTTTCCTTTTATAAGACACAGCAAAACGGAAAAGATTCATGTTTTATTTTAGTAATAAAAATCGAATGTTACTAGACTAGACATTGTAAATTCTTTGCAGAAGTCCAACCCAAATATCAGTGAATGTGAATGGTCGATCCCGCTCTTATCAATTTTTACATTCTGCTACAAAAATTGACTTTGACCATGACGCTGATGATTCATGATGCTCTGATTACTGTGACTCGGAATGAGATATCTTATATTATAGGACAGCCTTGCTGAAGAACATGACGTTATTTTCTCTTTCCTTCCACTTGATCATATCTTTGTGATATATTTTCATTCCAATTTTACCACACTGAAAAAGTAAAATAAAAGTAGAAAAAGAAAGTTGAATTGGATGAGCCACCATTTTCTTCTTATTTGATTTGATGACACATTGGTTCCGTATTTTACGTATTTTACATTACATGCATAGAGGCTTAGAGAAAGGAAAGTCAAGAGGAGGGAGCTCAATGAGCGAAATATAAATGTCACAAGTCACGTTGTGTATGCTATACATAAATACAAAGTTTTCGCCGCTTGTATCTAAACGAGTTTACTCAAAGAATAAGGCGTAAAGGTCTGGCGAAAAGTATAATAATAACTGAAGGAAGGATAAGTGTAAAAGTCATTTTGAAGATTTCAAAAGTTTTCGACATCGACGATCTAGGATCCATTTCCTTTGATGTCGTGTCATTATTACACTCTTCGTAATAGCGACTAGTGACTAAGTATACCAGTACAACATATCGACAGAATATTGACTCGTGCAGCGCCTGGTCAGCTAGGCTTATTTAGTGAATAGTGAATTTCATGGGATAAAATATGTACACACATATCCAGGTTTTGCTAAACCGAGTATCCCTCAAAAGTTTCTTACTCAATAAAATGCAAAGCAAATATTTTACCAAGGTTAGTCAATTCTTTTTATCATTAAACAAGACGTGTAGAAAAGTTGAGTGGTAGATGAATGTCAGTAAAAAATAACGTATAGATAAAAATGACCTTTTATAGCGGCAGTCATATTGCCCCAGTAGAATCTAGAATCCTTTATCCAATGTCACCGGCAGGTATATTTTTATGGTATGCAATTTTTTATCATATTCGGGGCTGACACTACTCATATGTAAGGGGCTACAAAACGAGTTCTGGGGAAAATTTCAATTTTAAGGGTTGCTCACACATTCGACAGTTTAATCAAATTAATTCTCTTAATCAGTATTGACATATTAAAATGAAATATTATATATAATAATCATATGAGCACGAGCATGCTTTTTGGCATGGCATGACACAATGACACAAAGCCGGGTACCCACTCGGCTTTGTGTCATTTTCATCACCAACTTCAAAATTTACTACACAAGGTTCGTCCATAGAATCAGAAACAGCTCATCTATTTTTATGGTTTCAAAGTTTATTCATGTGGCGTCGCAAGTACTTACATTAGTAACTGATTTTCTTTCGGCTGCTCTACTAAACACTTGCTCGAAAAGTAAAAATGATGTCTTTTGGCCTTAACGAAACTTTTAATGCAACTTTCCGCAACTTTCTTCTGTCCATTGATTAAACCAAAGTCAAATTGTCCATGATTCGAATAGTTAAAATCATACTCCGAAACTCTAAATGCTTACAGTATTTATTCCAAAAAGAAAAAAAATGCTTTGACTACTTTCAGATTTGCAATCAACCGATGCCTGATTTGACTACGGAGCAACCTTGTTGAACAGGTCAATTAAACTACATATTGTATGTAATTAAATTCGACAATACAACTTTAGCCGTAAAGTAATCTTAGACACAATCTAGTGTTGTCCATGTGTACTTTTGTTGATCAGCTCTCAGAGGTAATAAATAATAAAATGTTTTTGAAAAAGTCCACCATTTCATTCAAATCCGTGTTTATACCTTTTATTTTTTACATTCAAATTGTATAAAAACTATAGCTCAGGAAGTGCCCACGTTAGACTCACTTTTGAATACACATAACCTTGTTTAATATTTATAACCACAACATTACCAAGTTTTTCGTTCAGGCTATGTTAAATATTTTATGTTTGGGTAGATTTTTTCGTCAAACAATAAACAGACCTAACTAAGCTAATATGTACATATCTACACCCAAGCCATAAAATTATCGCAATGTTTTGCAGCCAAAAGACATGACTGTGGCGTTTTATTTCTTTCAAATGCACAATCATTTCCCTTCACCTTCGTTTGGCCACCTACGTTCATTTTATGGCGTTTAGAAAAAACATCAGAAAGAAGCGCTACAGTTTAGTCTTGTTTTTGCACAAAGGCGAAAGAAGGAAATTTCATTTTGTCCTTCGGGTGCAAAGGAAACCCCTGTCCTCTTGTTAAGAACACGGACTGCACAAAGTTTGTAAACATCAAAGTGCGCAAATCATATCACATAGCTAACAACGAACAAGTAAACTAATCGTAAGTGGTTTCATATTTAGCCGTAGCCGATAAATATAACGAGACAAAAGTAATAAAAATAGGTGTACAAATGGGGGCCACCGGCCTGGGACCAATATTAAACAGGAAAACCCCATGAGGATCGTAGATGGGGTAATATGCCAAAAACAAGAAAAGCAGGTGTGAACAACTTATAGTAACAACATCAACGTACGATGATGAGACCACCTAGTTTACTTGTTCAATACTAGCTTATGATTTATGCACTTTGGTCAACATTAAAAGTAAACAACCTAACCCAAGAAACTGCGAGTGGAAAGGGAAATTGAAACAATTGCTTACCTGGGCTAGCGAAAACGTCTGTACTCCATCCTCCATTTTATTTTATTATTTACTTACCAACTTGTCCTGTGCCTACGTTTATCCAATCCGACCCCATTCACATAAATTATCTTAGTAGCTTCCAGTTTTTGATTCGTCATCCTTTGGGTTTCCATTGAGTAAACGTTTATGTATGTACTACACTACACTTTAAAAAAAGATACATAGTTTACGTTGCGTTCAATGATCATTTTCATGATGACATCTTACCTAAACTGTAACAGTTAACCATTTTTCTCCCCGAACTTGTAAAATAATGGTCATCATCATCAGAACAGAAAGAGTAGGGTGGAAGTGTACACCATTTTAGCGTTTGCAAACAAAAGTAATGCCCAGTGTGCCATAATACCTATGCATTGTATTTATATACAAGCTCTGTAAAAAAACAGTTAACCTGCTGCTTTCTCCTTGGTTCAATTTTGTTGAAGGACTCACTCGAGCTCAATTTCCTTGTCCGGGGTCTTTAATAATGTATTTCAATGTTAAACTCCTGTTAAACAAGCTCGTTAACTAATAAGGTAGTACATAATACTGCGAATCAAACAAAGAAAAACAATGTAAAAACTGAAACTTTTGCCCCTGTAAGCTCATAAAGGTAAGATGGGAGATGAGGTTTCTCAAGAATTCTTATTCCCTTCTCTCTCTCTCTTTGCAAATTCACTCTTGCTCTGGGACACGGCAGGGAACAATGTCATGTCTGACGACCGCCCTGTGGTATCTTATGTAAACATCGAGCTTTCCAAATGCCAGACGTTGTAAAACGTACTTTTTTAAATACAAACATTGTGTGGACAACGATGGTCTGGCAAAATAAAAATGCTGAAAAAAACCGATGCGTATGTTTTATAAAGGATTTAGATTTGAAATTGGTTGTTTTTTTAGAAGGATGTAATGCGAAGTGCATAAAGATTCCACTGATTATATGTACTATACCAAAAAGTTTCGACGAACTTTCAAAACAGTTTATGGAACATTTTCAATGTTGTAGCGATTTTCACTGTTTTTCACCGACGTGGGTTTTTAGATTTGTTTGAAAAACTACGTAGTTTTTATAAATTGCTCCAGGGTATTATGTCATATTATACTCTTTTTAAGGATAAATCTGAAACCACATAAAGAGACATTCATGATCTGTGTTGTATGAGCTTCCAGTATAGAGCGATATGAAGTTTCTTTACAAGAATTTGGGACACTAGAATTATATGGCTAACGAGAGTGTCACGTCCGCTAATAAATAACTTTAGAAAGAAAGGTCAGTGGAACCATTATTAATGATTTGGTCTGCTCGTTTCATTTTGTTGTGAAGGTTCGGGTAAAAGTTATGCCGTATAACTGCTTTCCAGACCATATTATGGGAGATAATTGGTTACAGAGAAAAAAGGATGAGCATCAAAATATAAAGAGAAAATTTACGTTTGTAAGGTTCATGTAGGTCTTTAAATATGTACATTGAATAAAATCGGAACATGTAGTCATTGTAGTCTAGATAGATATAAACATTGGTATAAATGCACAATAGTTTTTCCATCCGTTCAATTTAAGTTTGATTATAAACTTAAAACATATTTATGTGTTCCGTCCGATGCATGATGCATCATAAAACCGGTCCCACACAATAGTAAATAAATTGAACTGTGGTGACTGGCAGGAATTAAATGCTATAAAATGAAGTGAAACCTCCCGGATGAAAGTCCTGAACAAGTTGCTTCAGAACAGAAGTGTACTTGTTTACATGATGCATGTAAGGAAACTGCTTATTTAAATATACTTAAAATACTGTACTGGTAAACTATAATCAATAATGATATTGAATTCCTTTGCATTTTTCATCTAAGGTTATGATTCCGCAAAAAAAACTTGGCAAATTCATAATCGGCCATGACCAATATCTCGCTTTTACTAGTAATTGAACATATTGTGGTATGTGTAATTTTATTTCTTTACACAGCTTAATCATATAAAAGTAATTATCAAAACTGATTTTTGAATAATCATTTTCAAACAGTAATTAGAAACTCGTTTTGTTATATGAAGTATAGAATAGACGGACAAAGAATTGACAATTGAAAATCTTTAAATCAATACTTCATCGACGATACTTTAAGTTAATAACTCAAAATATTAAAATAAGCGAGAGCGAAATATTATAGAAATGAAGTGTGTACATTTTTTTGTGTTGATTAAATTATTCAATTATGTAGGGAGATTATTTTTCGCATTCAAAATCCCATAAATATTACGTCAACAAACTAATATCTATATTTCGTAGAATAATCCTTCGGCGACACCACAAGACCTCTTCCTTTTCTTGCTCCACGATACACAGTTTCAATGATATCAATCATCTCCTGTTTATCTTCCAAAGCCCAATTGATCTTATTGTTGTTACCAGTTCCCAAATCGATCATAATGTGCTTGTTCCTGAAGAAGAACATCACAGTGCAAGGGTCATACAATTCATACCTGCGTGATATTTAAAGAAGAAAAATAATATTAGGATTTATGAACGTTTTGTCCGCACTCTGCAGTCTGTAGACTACAGAATTTTAGAACTATTTTGTGATAAATTAAATTACGATGAATATTTTTGACAACTTACATTTTATTGAAGTCCGGAACTTCGGATATATCAACCAAGTAAATTACAGCAAAGTTTTTCACCTTTTCAGCGATGCCATAAACAACCTCGTCCATTTTCATACAGGTGGGATCCCAATCATGTCCAAATCGAATAACCTGTGAATAATCACATAAGAAATATATTAATCATAATTTTAACCACTGAACCCAATACGTGATGATGAATAAACGTTCTAAATTAATTTTAATTTTACCACAACACGATCTTCTTCACTCAGAATAGCTTGATCAACTTGCCACCCATTGTGAAGATGAGGTAACATGTACGACATTTTGAATCGTTTTAAAATTAACTATCCTCCGTTAATAAAAATCAAACACCTTTTAAAACTCTAACTTTCCCTTTAATACAAAATGCGATTGTTTATCAATGTTTGAAGGTAAACAAATTACTTTTTTCGCAATCGAATCTGAGAATGATGCTGCTGGTGCTGATGCTGATGCACTGAAATCGTACAAATGCACAGCTGTCTGCTGTTTGTGTGCAACTTCTGCAAAGTGCAAATGCAATGAACGAATGCATCTTTTGAGCAAGGATAAGTTAATCATGTATACTTTCGTCTCCCATTGCCCCACTCCATCGCGGTTGAGGGCTTCTTTCAACGAAAGTGAGATTCTAGAAATGACACGGTCGTACTAGACTAGAGAGCCACAGCCGCCACTACAGTTTATCGGTGATATTTGATTTAATGATTAAACACGTGGATGTTTGAACGATTTTATTAATTTTGGTGTACTCATCGTTTGTTCTCGTCTCGTAGATGTCAATCATAGAAAAATTAATTAGCAATTAGCACAGCTATTAAGCGTTTAGTTCAGAGAAGTGTTTAGTTTTAGTCACCGAGCCACCATTTCACAGGTTCCGGTTCATGATTCCGGTTCATTCGGATTTTGCTTGACAAGGAAGGAAATTCTTATCCAATCAATCAGTGGTGCGGTTTTGGTTCAGGTTCAGCAACCAGAAACTGGATTCCAATATTTCGTCAGGCAGACTATAGGTATAGAGGCTAGCTGGAGTAGACTATTTTGACTTGACCCATCTGAACAGTCCGTCAAATTACCAATCATGGCACGTGATCCAGAACAGTTTGATGGAATCTTAATGGCAATGGCACAGCAGCATGAAGGTGGAGTTCAGGATGTAAGTGTTGCTAATATTTATCATTCATGTAAATGTATGTGCATGCTCCATTAAATAGCTTAATTGGTAATTGCTTATTATTTTAACTTTTTCAATTCAGCTGCTGGAAACCATATTCAGCTTTTTGGCTCGAAAGACTGATTTCTACACCGGCGCATCAGTAGTGACGGCTCGAAAACTAGTTCTAGATAAGTTTGAGAAGTACCAGGGGGATGCCGTGGAAGCTGAAAAGAAGAAAAAGAAAGAAATGGAAGAAGCTGATAGGAAGCGGAAGGCAAGAGCGGAGAAGGAACGTCTAGAAATGGAAAAGGAGTCACAGGCGCAACAACAAACTGAGGCATCGTCTATTCAGGAACTCACTGATGAAGAAGCTGAAAAACTTCAGAAAGAACTTGATGCAAAAAAACAAATTGGAGACGGGGACGGACCGTCCAAATCTAAAGTTGAGGCGACCACATCTTCAGGCCCTGAAACGAATGCTGATGAAGATGATGAGGAGGACGAGAAAGGTAGGTTTCATTGTTAATCATAATCCAATTAAATCTGTGTCTTTTACAATGATTCTCGGAAAGAAAGCAATTAGCATAGGAATCTTTGAAAGTAATCAATTATCAAAATCAATTGATAAAAACATTTTCACATAATTTTTTTTCAGACAGAGACAAAGTAAAACCGAACGCTGGAAATGGCTGCGATTTACCCAACTATAGATGGACCCAAACACTTCAGGAAATTGAGGTATGACGTAGTTGCAATTCTAATAGCAATTAGCAATCTAGCATAAAATTATACAAATCAGTTTAAGTTTTTCTGATTAAGTTGAGACGTGGCAATGGGCATTGGGCATGGCATAAGATATTCGATATTCAGAAGATTTGAATGTACGAAGTAGGAACCTATGAAAAATAAAGTCGTTTGATCCAGTGATCGACCTGGGGTTTGGTCCAGCAGATACTCTACAGTAAGTGTAGAGTTGGCTAGGGTAGATTTGATCAGAGCTTTGAATTGGGCAATGTGAGTTCGAATAACTTACTTTTACAAAGTCAAACAAAGGTTCGATCTTTATGTTTATTAACGTCTATTCAGAAAATTTCCGAGATATTTATGTGGATTCAGGCTCAATCAAAAGAATAATAATCATAATCATCAGTTTTTGTCGTCATTTATTTAATTCTCATTTTCATGGAAAAAAATCATATTACTTTACTTAAGGTAGGTACTTAGCTTAGCTTACATCTATTTGAAAATTAATACGAAATAAAAGTTATGTGTGTAAAAGTGAATGAAACTGTTCCTTTATTTGTGAAGGGATCAGAGTCTAAATTGCATTTAAATCAGTTAAAAGATGAATCTAAATGGGAAACTTAAAAACCGACGATGAATGAACGACAGCTCTAGGTCTTTGTGATTAATTTTACATGTAAGAGTAAAATTATGCTTTTTGGAACGGTGGTCCATTTTTTGTATTGTTGCCTAACGGTCTGCATGTGTACTATAGTCATTATTGTGTAGTTTTTATAATTAAATTGCTTTTTGTAAAGTGTAGACTTAAATACTAAATATATAGCTATAATAGGTAGCACTAGATACATAAATTAATATAATTTTTTATTATAAACCCCAAGTATAAGAAGATCCGGTTCCAACTTATTCTTCACGTGGGCATCATATCCATTGTATCCATCATTCCACGTTCTAAAGAGAGACAAAATTGGGTACAAGTTTGTTGAACTATAAGTATTTTCGATAAACAAGAGTAAAGAGTTACTTACTTTTCATTAGAATGAGAGTAATTATAAGTCCAACTGTAACCATCAGCGAAAATGTGGAAACAACCAGTGCAATCTTATGACTGGAACAGAATTTGACTATGCAACGCTTCTTCACCTGCGTGTTGTACTGCCCATTCAGAGTGAACCCACCTTAAAAAGAAATCAGTAAATAGCTGTTATTTCTGATTATTATTTTAAACAACTTTTAGTACTGTTGTACTTCACTAATGAGATCACCAGTAGGATTTTTATGTTACTAGCGGTGGTTTATCAGGACATTTTTTGTTATTTCACAACAATGCTGCCTTCATACTTAGTAATTACTAATTAGTATGAATATTTCAATGAAAAGATGGCATATAAAGAATGATAACAAAAATAGTAATTGTAATTGCTTACCGACAGAATGAAAAGAATGATCCCTTTGGAGCGGATGTTCAAATTTTGCGAAATTCCAAAACGCATTGTCCGATTTATTATTACTACTGCTACCGTTAATAAGATTATGGTGTAGGGTCTGCTGATGGTTTGGAGGTCCTAAACCATCAGCGGTGCCTCCAATCCCAGGGGCAGTAAGGCTCAAAGGATCCAACGGGACTAAATCATGATTGGTTGATAAAGGTGGAGGAACTAGTCCATTACAACTCGGGCATACCCCTTGCTTCCGGTGTCCAGTCTGCTTAGATCGTGAACATTTAAACGAGGAAGGAATTAGTATTTATTGGTCCCCTACGCTTTCTCATAAAATCTGGTGCATAATACGAGTGTTATTTGCTTTGTAAAACGTAGAATATTTAATGGTACAGAAATCTTTTCGTCTTCACTTTAGTCCCTAGGGCTTGTTATTTGTTGCCTTCCCGAAGCAGATAAATCGTGACATTTGGCATGAAGAACTAAAGTTCTAATTGGACTGTGGAACTGTTAAATGACAGGTGAATAAGGAAATTCTAAAGCCAATAATGCACTCGAATCATATCTTTATTTAAAAAATGACTCTACTCTGAATGGTTCAAATCCTAGTAGGTACATGTAACGTATGTAGAATTGTCTAGGAAAAATTACAAGTGAATATAACTTTGCGGTTGAAACGTTACCTATGTATTAGTAGTTCGATTACCAATAAATATTTATACCACTATATGTATTCTTCGTTAAAGAGCCTAAGATCCTTGATGCTTATCTGGTAAATTTCGGTTTATTTCCTAAGTTTAAGTTATGATTTACCACCATGTTAAAAATTCTGGGTTAAATCATTCAAAAGGTCAGGCTTCACCAAAAAACTGAGTGCAATTAGAAAGAGGACGTACATTTTTATACCGGATTCACTTTACACCTTTACTGGCGAGGCCTGACTTTTCGAGAAACGACCGTGACCCAAATTTGCATTATGTATGTATTATAAATCCTGGGGTTCTTTGTTTTTATGAGTAAATTCATTGAATTTAAATGTCTAAATGGCATTATGAGAAAAGAATATGTGGGAAAATTGATAAGAAATCTGGTGTATAAAAATTGATGATAAAGTCGCTCGGAAGATTCTTCCCAGCAACTGAGCAACTGAAATGGCTAATCAAACCAAAGAGTACTGGTTGAAAGAAATTAATTTGCACCAATGGATGTGTGTATTTGTTTGCTGGTCGATAGTGTGGTGTAGTCAATGATGGCCTAGGGCTAGGGCAATTTTTTGTTGTACTTTGCATTGCATAATACAATGTAATTGATAATGGCATAATATATTTTCAAAGTCGGCCAGTTTGTAAAGTTGAAGTTTACAGTGTAGGTGGAATGTGCAACGGCAATGATAATGGAGGCATACTCTGGCTCTTGTTCACAGTCTACGACAACAGCCCTCTAATACGATTATATGATGGGTTTGAAAAGTAGAACTTTTCTCAGAACGAGCGTCTTCTGTTCTGAACCGCTTATATGTACATATAATACTTTCAATGGAAACTTTGATAAATAAAAGTTAGATGTTTAGCTTTAGATGGCCTTTATCTTTAGGTTCTAAACCAATGTAGACTTTACGCTGCAGAATAGCAGCCTATAAACCTTTAGATTGTCATAAAGAATAATTACCATTATTTGGTGATGGTGATAATGGTGATGTTGTGGTAGGTTTACTGGAAGTTGAGACAGTTGACTTTGCTGCGATTGGCAGTACTCATCCCAGAGATGGATGTTGATTCCACAGCTTGGTGACTTACACCACAATTCCGCCCGTGGCAACGTCCAGTTTTGAAGGCCCGATTCGAGAATGGGATTGTCTAAAAATGATGGACATCTGCCTTCAATCCCTGAAATGTTAGCCTTCTTGCTGGCTTTACTATTCTTCTCGTACTTTTTACTGAGCTTGTTCTCCTTTGTGGAAACGATAGATTTGTCTTTTTTGGCTGATTTTGATTTGGATGTGGATGAAGTTGAGGCTGATTCGGAAGACGAATGATTCTGTTGGAGATTATATAAGTTTTCTTTTTCAGAAACTATTGTCCAAATTGTTTCAGAGTTACGTCGTCGACCCTTTGACTTTCTCCGCTTGCCGCTGGTTCGAGGTGGTATGTGCAGATTATAAGGAGGCGATGTGTGGTCGTAGTCTATTTCTTTGTCTTGTGGATCATCAAAATCTTCGAAATGGTAGTTGACTGTGCCGGCGTCAACCTGTAATGGTAAAGCAAATGCATGAATATTTCTTCAAGTAAGGTTTTAGCATGTTTTTGTTACATAAGTCGGTAAAGGGTGTAATTCGACCTTCGAAAAAAATTTGTTGTTGGAAGCGAGAATTTTGAAATGTAAAAGTGGCTTTGTCTTTGTACGTTTCAGTTACATTGTGGGTAATTTGCGTGTCTTTGCAATTTGTAATGACATACTTTACTGAACTATGTTCATCTAGGTATTTATGGTACAATGTTCCTGTTAAATACGTTACAATGTTTTAAAGCTTGGAAGGGTTTACAGTGGTAATAAAATACGTTTTATTTATGCAGTCAAAAGCAATGAAAATGAAAGTGGTGTTTCTCTTGCGTCATTGTTGCAGCTCCGGCCTGTGAGCTTCGATGGTTATCTATAGGTTAGTGACAAGACGTGTAAAATGTGTAAAAAGGTAGTGTGGTTCCTGTCGAATAGTCGAATAGAATGGGCGCCGCTCTGATGTTGATATTGTGAAACAATTTCAGATTTCAAAAGCACATTTTCTGAATTAATATGAATTGAAGGACTCCGTCTTTTAGTAAGCGTTACCTATAAATTGATGAAAAGGTCTAAATGTAAATGTCAAGATTGCAAATGCGTGGCAATATTTTACATAACATCAAAAATAATGGATGATCAATAATAAGAAAATGAATTTTCTTTGTTCTAATGCACAGCAATAATTCAGTAGCGTGTGGATGTGGCAGGGAGATGAAAAAGGGCGCACGCATCATAATCGTAAATATAATGAATCGGTATGTTAACGCACGTGTGTCATTTTCCAATGCGCCTGTAATATATCACAGGCTTTCAAAAATAAGTTTTTGAAGATTGCATAAAAATGCGAACCCTTCAGCTGGTTTCTTCTTGATGTTTTGAGAGGATTAAACAGTGAGGATTTACAAGAGGTGCGTTTGTTGTGCATAATATTTGCATTATTGAAATGATTTTTGAAAAGAAACACTTTACATATTAATTACTACATGTATGAACTTCTGTCTAAGGTATAATTTGGTAAACAAGCCAGTCTGGTTACACAAATAATTATGGTGACCTGCATATTACGGCAAATATTGCGTTATGGCCAAACATGAATAATGATGTTGTGTCTTTGCCACTTTACCATGTCTTAGCTTCATTTTCGCTAGTCTTAATACATCGTTAGCCAATGCAGAAAAATAAGGTAAGGTAAAAGTAAAGTGCACATTTCAAGACCAGATTTTTCTAGTTAATCGTCCCTAGTCCCCACTATTTTAAGGTTTTAATATGTACATTGATGGGAGACGGATTGAAATTGAATGAGTGGATGTGTAATTTTTCATTACCATGTGCTAATAATAAGCAAATAAATGTGCAAGGTCGATAAATAGTCAACATTAACATTACCCTTTCTTTCAGACACTTGCTTGAGGGATCTTCTAAGAAGTGACATTAAGTCTATGTACGAACTATCTAGTATTCAATACCGTGTGCGATTTTGTATATCCAAGTAAAATCTGCGGCGAATGTTGTGAGACACACTAAAGGACCAGTGAAGGCAGTCCGAGTTGTGTTATGTACGTGTCATGTTATAAATAAATGTCTTTGCTGATTTGGCTGTGTCTTTTTAAAGAGTAGTAATTGTGATGTAATCATTGAATTTGTCACCTATGCCCATTGTTGTTTTTGATGAGGATGATGGACATTGTTATTGTTAGTTAATGACTTGACTAAAAAGTGAGTACGTTAGTGCAGTGGCAGTGATTCTATTAGACAAATTCATACACAATGAAGACAAAAGTGGAGGATACGATACAATGTTTTTCTGTATGGTATTTGTTCTTGTTATACCATTGACCTGTGTGCTCTTTTGTCGCATCGTTTTAGTTGCTATTTAAATTGATAGGTTTAGGGATTTATGAGATGAGACAAAATGGTTTGCAATTGGAGGCTGGAATTGCTCTCACTGTTTTCTACGAATTATATTGCCATTTTTCACATGTTTAGAAAAATATTAAATGAAGAATGTGAATGGCGAATATTACGTATGAAGTGGTCATTGATTAATCATTGATAAACACTGTTAACAGACTATGGTGTAATCGTAAGAATGCAACTTGGGGTTGCGCGCAGGACTGGATCATTTGGTGCGTTTGTCATCAATCATCATTGGAGGAGGTCGCGGTTATGCTAGTTAGAATGCGTGGTCGTCAATTCGTCATCAACATGTTTACATTATTCGTACGTATAAGATACGATGGCGTTAATAGTCAGCACTGTGCCGTTGACAATGAAAAGTGTAAGGTTTCTGTTATAGAAAATAAAAAAAGGTCTTCTCTAACTTACAGTTTATGCGTATGTAGTAGACGAATGACAATGAACGTCAAATTCCAGCTTCGTTATTTCGACAGTTCACAATTTTTTCGAAGTATTTTGTTAACGAATCGTCAAACAAGATTCTGTTTGAATATACTAAATTGATGAATTCAAGCCATAAATTAATGATGATTGGCTGGATTATGTCATAACTAACTACAGGATTGTTTTCACAATCACAATTAAATTTTTTTCGTAGGTACACTTTTCAAGTTTACGTTGTTCAACGCACGTATGTAGCTTTGTTGATCGGCAATTGTAAAAACAAACTATTTTCATATGAAAAATTATTACAGAAATAAATATTTCTATTGAATTTATTTTGTAGCAAAATATTTTTCACATAAAAACCGAAAGCACAATGACATGTCACTTTTCTGCACGCACTTTGGCACAACATAAAATCAGAATCAAACATGAACACACAAAAAGTGTTCAAGAAGACCGTGGTAATGTGAACTTCGGAGTAACAGCACTAACACGATAACTATTGCAAAACTGCTTTTGCCAATGTGCAGTTCTGATGAGTTAGCAGATTGTTTATGGGAGAGCTCCACAACAATACTAGAGAGAAAAGATGCAAGTTCGTGGGACTTGTTGCATTGTGCTCGCCATTCATTATGTGTTCGAACGAAGCATTCGCACCCCTCTTGCGAAGAGCAAACTACCAAATAGACGGTTACACGATAAGCATGAATGCAACGCACTACCTTGACTCACTGAAAACTTAATGTGCTGAAGTGCTGAATAATATTATTATTATGTATCCTCTGC
>VYYJ01002934.1:0-18741 GCA_021029165.1 Cyphoderus albinus | reverse complement strand
TAGAGCCAAAACCATAAAGCATGAAATTTTGAAACTAAGATTTACGTGCTCAAACCTCAGTACAGCATTTTAAAGGTTTGCCCAGTAATTAAATTCAAAGATTGTCTGTCCAACAAATGAACTTTTAATATAGGAAATGATCTGAAATACCTCCTCAGCTGACTTTTATTTTTACTCCAACCACTCCGTAATTGAGATTGTTTACTGCGGAATCGCAGATAGTAGCACATATATTTCTCAGTATTTTCACTTGCAGTAAAAAGTTCCTTCGCAAAGTGAAATCCAAGCAGAATAATCATTACTCCAGCATTGAGTCCGGAACACATAATATGTGCAGTTAAAAAGTGCAGAGCTTGCCATTGGGAAACTACCGTGTAGACGCATACAGCAATTGCGTATGCTCCTGCAAGTATCATTCCGGGAATTAAGAAAGTTTGGTGAATCCAGTTGTAAAGACCACATAGTACTTGTATTTCACGAAATATAATGACAAGTTTCTCGATGGGTGTCAGACGGCTTAGATTCCTAATTTGAACTTCACTAGCAGAATCTATGCTAAGCATCTTGCTTAAAAATTAAAATTATTAACAGAAGCAATTGCTTCTGTATTTAAATACCTTTCTAAAAGTACCACTGTACAATAAAGACAAAATTGAGATGTTAGGAAACTAATGCTAAGAAGTTGCATTCCCATTCCCATGTTGTGTGCAACTTTCCAGCTGTGGTACGTAAAGTAAAAATAAAACGATCGCCGAATCAACTCCAACATTAACTTTATGTACAAATTGTTTCCATGTATGAATTCCAAGGATGCTCCAGAAACCGCCAACGGTATCAAGCGCCAAGGAGTCCTCGGCACAATCGCATCACTGAGACCCATCAAAATGTTAATTGAAAGTGTGGAGAAAGTCATGCTTTTAATTCCGGATATGACTAATCTCCGGTTGTCTATTTTACCCCAGTAGTTTTTGTCTTTCGCTAAATATATCATCACAAACAAAATTTTTATTCCCGGTCACAAATAAATTTTGATTAGTACTGATTGTTATGACTTAACGTTTTCTTTTTCATCAACGTATCGCCTTTCAAATGCCATCAAACTGTTTAGAAAATGTGCTAAATCCTTTACCTTATTCCTAAAATCAAGAAACGCACCGGAGAAGAATAAAAATAGACAGGCAAAGTACGAGTGCATTCGCTGTTCCTCTAAGGTTTCATCCTCGAATTGTAGTTGGTATATACTATGTACCAGAAATATTGAGATGAAATGGCCAAGCCCGTCACTTTGAATGAATTTATCATTCGCCTTGAACTTGCACAATTTAACATTACTTTCGTGGGGTTTCTCAAATTCCGTAGAATTTACATTAACCGTTATTTCCTGCCGGAAGTAGGGATCAGCGAATGGATGTAGGGTACAAATACTAACTATCTTTAGCTTGGATCTCAGTAGAGGAATGAGATTTGTTGAAAGTAGCATTTTTTTAGACAGGCATTAATTTAATTGTTCGATTCCAACACCTCTAGATTTCATACTGCTGACATGACGTGGATATTGTTTAGAGTGGTTTTGGCCGCATAATGAGTGACATAATGAGGGAAGAATTTTTAAGACATATTATTAAAGGTAATTACGTAGAAGGCAGGCATAATTTAAATTTCAATATTTCAATCTTTGCAAACTTTTTAATACTCCCCAACATGTTAAACTGGTTAGAGCAAAACAAGTTAATAGTTAACTAATTAAATTATATGACTCTACTTTAACAACAATTTACTTTTTAATAAGGCCTTAGCCGCAACTTGTTGCCAATAACAACCCTTTCGACAACAAAAAAGCTACTTGTAAATCATTGACAAATGCCTAACCGTTTCAGAAAACCAACCCAACCAACTACCAACCGTACCTACTTCGACTCGATTATTTAGTAGCACCTTGCATTCCACATGTGGCAAGACGAATGGTAAAGTTCGATATTCTTCATCGCTTGATGAGAGCTGAAAGCTTATTTACATAAACTCACCTTCGGATTGCTAGTCAGTAATACGATATACCCGTACTGTTTAAGCGACAGGGACGGTATTGAAGTATGCAGTAGGATGCAAATCTATAGTATTTTTTTAAGTTACTTTGCATTTGGACTTTATGAATTTGGTTTTCGCTTATGACCTGTTGTCTGAGAAGCATGCTTGCGCTTCCAAGGGGACAGACGAGAAGCACCAGGTTTCTCTAATCAATATGTTTGTAATACAAAGCTTATAATTCTTTATTGGATTCAGTAGCGGGAGCGCGATTATTTATATCGTTGCGCCCACCCTTTTACAATACAATACAATACAATACAAAGCTTATATAATTTGTATACCAAAAATGAATAGTAACTTGTCCGGAATTATACGCAATATCAGTTAATTTAGCTTATCGTTTGGGGTAATAGCATACATACTCATTATCGCTAAATGTCCGTTCAAAACCTCAAATACAAAGACCCTCTAAAACAAATACATTTTGAAGTACCTGGGTATACAAGTTATTGTTATCATTGATTATTGACAAAAATCAATGTCGATTCGATAATGTACCATACCGCATATCCCTCTGGGTTTTGATAATAACCACAATAGGTGTAGGTAACGTATCATCGGCTTCGCTTTTCAACTCTGGTTCCATAAATATCAAATCCGATTTCATTTCTATCTAATTCTTACTGAGAATTTTTTGAGGCAGTGGATTAAAGTTTCTTTCAGCCCATCACGATCACGTAACGTATGTAACTAACAATCTACTAGTGTTTTCTGTAACTTAAGCCAAAAATCCTCGCAGTCGTAAATATGCACTTATCCAGGAAAGTATATTCTGCTCCAAAATATTGAATTTTTTCTTCAACCAGTGCATTTAATTGTTAGATAGACTGAAGGGTCGGCTATAAAATGATGACTTTGAATTTTTTTATTCTCGGCATTTTTGCAATTGAAATTGTTCGGTGCTTGAATCCAAGCGATGCCGATGTCACAGAGGGGCCTTGTATTACTACGGAGGCAGCATCAAACTTTGACGCCAAATGGGTACGTTGTGATTTTTTAATAATATGATTGAAATTAAAAAAGATTATTCATTAATTATTAATGGTTTTATAGTTTAGTAAACCCAGAATGTGGACACCCTCTGGCGGAAATAAATACCTTCTCTACCGAATTTCAGCTGGCTATCCTGAGTTTCCAAATCTGAGGGAATTCGAGTTTTATTACGATTCTTGCCTCCAGGCATTTTTTGACTTTCCTGGTGAAAATATTACAGCGTATGCTTTTGGTCAGAGCATTGGGAGCTACAATTTCAACGTGATTGGTCCAGGGGTTATTGAGTTCTGGGCAAAGCCGCCGGTATCTGGGGCCGGGGAGAAATTTATCTCTACAATTACTTTGACTGATAACAAAACATTCGCTTTTCTTGCAAAATGTTTCACTGGGATGAATCAAAGGGGATGGGATCTTTTCACAATTAACCCGCAAATTGTGACCCCACAGTTTCAAAAGAAAATCGAAGACCATGCGGTGTCGTTGGGATTCAACCGCGAATACTTTGCCTTTTATCGATACAATAATTGTAAACATTTGTTCGACAGTGGAATTGATTCCGGATCAGAATAAAAATGTTCAGTTTTAAGAGTTTGTGTTATATTGAAATGTATGTCTTGGTTTTTGAGCATGAAATTCTTATTATATTCACAGGTAACGTTGCACTAACTCTTAACCGAAAAGTACATTGTAAAAGTTTATTGCTTAACTCTATAATACTTGGTTTAAACGATTAAAAAGTTGACAAAAGCTTACTAAAATCATGAGCGCAATTTCTGCAGTAATTTACTTCGTACATCTAAAATAGTTTTGTAAAATAAAGTGGTTGAAAGTTTCTGTTTGCAATTTAATGTAGAAACAATGAATTTCCGCTATTTTTCTCAAAATGGAGTGACATTTTTTGTCGAGTAGTATGTACAATGTTAAGGAACAAACCTTCAAAATTCAGTTAAATGCTGGTATTAAACATTATTTTTCTTACTGTTGTTTTCAAAAACATTACATGTCAACTTTTGACTACTTATTAATAAACTGTAATATTTGTAAACCGCAATCAAAATTATTTATACCATTTCATTTCATTCTAGAAGAAAATGAATTTTACGATACAGTCCGTTCTTTATTCACTATATGTATCTACTAGCACATGATCCAAATACAATTGTGTAAAATTCGGTTGAGGTACACTTGTTTTATTACGAAACAATTAATTTATGCTAATCACTAAAAATATATTGTTCGCCGTTTCAAAATCAAAATACCAGAAAACCTAAGCCAACAATAGGTATTGTTGAAGTATTAACAATTAGTATTGTCACGGTTAGTTTTGATGATATGAATAGTTATTAATGATCACTAAATTATGTTGATTGTACTAAAAGGGGTTCGTGACATATGTCAATGGATAAGGATGATTATATTAGATAGAGCTAAATTAATTAATTAAGCGTCTTAATGATGATACATAAATTTATTATTTTTCCACAACACTACTTTGAACATATGCCAGTATAAAATTATTTTGCTATAATACCAACAATTTACCTAATTTTGACCATAACTTTCACAATCGTGCTATATCTATTAACAGTGACGGTTGTCGGCTTTACAATAAAAGGGTTTTTGAAATATGAGATTATAAAGCCTGATGTCCTTCAAAATAGTGAACGGTCTGTATATCCCGCTCATTTGAAAGCAATTTTAAAAACTTGTCGTGAAATAGATTTTTGTTGTTTTTCTCCTTATTATATGCACCCGGTAATAACTGTCATCTACTACGCCTTCCGCTGCAATCAATGCATATTGTTGTGAAAGATATTCTTGGTATCGAGGTTTCACCTTTCAAATTAATCAGTTACCCTTCTATATAAACTAAAACACCAAATCCGGAAATGCAATGTTTGTAAACGCTACATTGACCTTAATGAATGTAAATGCCATACTTCAGTTGTTGGTTTAGATATTCCTTATCAAACGTGCATTAATGCCAATGTGGTTCCCAATGCAACATTCAAAATTCGAGCACAAATTTAATGAAATACTTTTGATTAAAAAACGAGTCCTTAAAAATCTTTATTCATTTACAAATAAAATAAAGGCGTGCTTTTTAATTTCTTCAACATAATGATAATCCATCTGATAAAATATACACTGGGTCTCACAATTTCAATATACAAATTTTTACTCCGCTGGACGTTGTACGACTGGAATTGGAAGCGACAGGAAATGGTTAGTCCAGGGAATGCATGTGTCAGGAAATGTGTGTTGGTTACAATAGCGCACGCTCTTCTTTTCATGGTACTGATGACAGTTCATCTAGCTTGTTATCAAAGGGAGCGGATTGTAAACCACGGCAACGATGATCCATTCATTATTCTATCAGTTTTATGTGGATTCATGGAAACCGTCTGTTTGGAAGCCAGTGCAGTATTCGGCTTGATAGTTGCGCAACACACGGGAGATTTGGCAAATATCGGGAATAACATATTCTTTCAGTCAATGCAAATTCGAGGTAAGATTTGGTTTTAGCATTTTTTGAGTTGGGACATACGTTATGATTAATTCAATAAGATTACATAAACAAAATTTATTTCAGAAGCAGTACTGAGATATGCAAATAAAGCCGAATTGAAAAAACTACTACGAAGAGTACACAAGGATACCGGTTTTATTCTGTTTATCCTTGGCGTGGGACTTTCCACGCCGGTAATAACAGTGTTCTACGTATGCCTTCCACTGGAACCAATGCATATTCTTGTTAATGATGTCGTTGGTATCGAGGTCTCACCTTTCAACCCGATGAGCTACCCATTTCTGCTTTTAGTATTTTGGGTTTCTTGTAACTTAAGCATGATTCTACCCATTTTCCTGGTGATGACACACACTTCAGCGATTCTTGCTTGCACTACGCTTTACGCTCTCGTGCCGGAGTCAGTGTACACTGAAAAAATCAAAACAAAAATGCTGGGTAATCTATCAGATACTCAAGTGATGGAAATATTTCGAATCCAACAAATTTTTAATATTCTAATTAACGACATTCTGGCTTCGGTCTTGATTTCCTTTCACCATGTAATTTTACAGTTTGTATTGGTAGGGGCTCTTTATATACTAATCCGTACTATAGAATATACGGCTGTGGAAACACTTGGGTTACTGATAATATATGTAATTACATTAGGCGTTTCAATTCCGATTTTATTTGAGTATATTGAGTGCACAGCCTTGGGTGAAATTTACGAACAATGTGGAACGTTTCTGGAAAAGGGTAAGAAATTGTCAAGTCGAGGCAGCTGGTTTCATAAAATGATTCGTAGTTGCAGTTGCATGACTCTTAAATCAGCATATCCATTCTTCAGGGTGAGAAGGCAAACTTTGCCAGAGTTGCTTGAGCAAGCTTTGGACAATCTTATCCGAGTTTTATTTTTATAATGTAACATTGAACAAGGTCGACGCGAATTTTTAGATTAATCATATACATATAAAATATTCCGAATAAAAATACAATTGTTTTCTGTAAATATTTTATGTATTAATGTGTAAAGTAATGTAATTACAATTTACTCAAAAAAATAGTATAAGAAATAAAGACAATTAAATAATCGTTTCTACGAAACCACCATTAACGTTAATTGTGTGATGCGGTGCCGACAACCCTCATATATTTATCATAAAATATAAATAGGGTGGGTTGTCGCTTTATTTGAAATCAAATTTAATTTCAAAGTTTAAATAACAATACTAAAATTGTATTTATGTGTTTCGAAGATATTGCAAGTAATCCACTAAAGAAAGATTTAATATGGTTTATTCTATGAATAAAATTCGGTTTTTATGTATTTTAAATTATCTCATGTTTCATACAAAAGTTACTTGTGAACATATTATAATGACAGTGAAGTTTAAGGACGATTATAGTTGACTCATTTTTTGTGCAATTTATCCAAACTTACAGAATCAAGTTGACTTTATTGATAAAAAATTGAATTGCATTTTTTTTATTAGACAATCCATATACTGGGACTATCATTTATCTTTATGTACATTAGTTTACAACAAGGGTCAATTTCTTATTGATTTACATAATTCAACGCTTGTATAAAATTTAATCTTTCATTATCCTCTTTCTTCTTGCACATTGTGTTTCTGTTCGTGTCGCTTAAGGGAATACCTACGTTTAAACACTTTTCCACAAATTCGACAGAGATATGGGCTCAATCCAAGGTGAGTCTGCAAATGTCGCTTTAGACCGCTTTTCTCTTGAAATGCATATCCACACTGATCACACTGAAATGGCCGTTCCCCGCTATGTAACTTTATATGACGTTGGAGCCAGCTCTTCTGGCAAAATGTCTCCGTGCAAGGTTCATAGGGACACTTGTAACGCGCACCTGCCTCTTCATCGTCATGATATTGTCTCCTGTGCCATCGCAAATTATTGCTGTAGTCAAACTTCATGCCACAAACCTCGCATTGGTACGGTTTATCTCCGGACGCTGAACGGTGCACTTGTCGTTTGTGGAATTTAAGATTATGCAATTGCTTGAATTTTCTCTCACAAATATCACACTGGAAATTCCGGGAATCCGAGTGGGAATGCATGTGCAATTTCAAATTTTGCGGTGTGGCAAATTTTTTGCCGCAGATGTTGCAAACCACAGTTTTCTTACTTGTAGATCTTTTGGAACTATGATTATGTTTAGTTACCACTTGGTGGTTGGTTAACGATTTCTTTTCGGTGTATTCTTTGCCACATATTCCGCAATGGAAAGGTGTCTCTTTTGTGTGAGTTCGCATGTGCCTTTCCAACTCATATTGGCTAGTATTTATTTTTGGACACAGTAAACATTTTCTGTCCTTATTTATGAAGCCGCTGTGGCTTGAGTGGTCCAAGCTGTTGCTGTTAGATTCAAATTCTACAGTGACACCGTTTCCGGTTGTATTTGATAATTCTCTCTTACGAAGCTTGGCTACACAAGGGGTAGATCCTCTGGAATATGCACATCGATACAAAGTGAGCTTCGAACTTTTGTTCAGATGGGTT
Source organism: Cyphoderus albinus (assembly GCA_021029165.1). Classification (NCBI taxonomy): domain Eukaryota; kingdom Metazoa; phylum Arthropoda; class Collembola; order Entomobryomorpha; family Paronellidae; genus Cyphoderus; species Cyphoderus albinus. The sequence goes on along the minus strand of VYYJ01002934.1, from coordinate 10,622 downwards.
ATCCGAACTCTCCAATTTCTGGCGAGATCATCCTCGGTAATTGAAACTTTCTTCCAAATATCTTTGAATTTAGATAAAGCGGGTTTTTTCCTCGCTTTCACTTTAACAGTACCAGTGTCAAAAACTTCGTTTGAACACGAGGAGATCTCTGCCTGTTCATCTGCGTCTTCTGCCTCCGAAATTTCTTCAACTGATCTAGACACTTCTACTTCATTGACTTGTTCAGATTTCATAGTGTCGTGGTTTTGTGTATAATTCAAAAAATGGTCCAGCTCGACTGGCGACTCTTCTTGAGGTGGTATGAACCTTTCTATTTTCATTATTGGCATTGAATCCGCATTATTAGCCACAGGGTTCAATTTGGTCACTGGGATTGTCCATATAGCTCTTCTTTTCGCTGTTGGTAAGATTTAATTATTAAAGAGACTTCAAAGCTACCCCAAATACAATATTATTGATTCATTCATTATTGTTTCAATTTGTATCCTTACCCTTTTCAATAAACGTCCTTTGAAGTTGACAGATGTCCATTTTCTCCAACGTCTTCAATGTGAATTGGGGGCATTCCTTTGCTGCTGCAGCTGAGACATCTTTCATTTTGTTAGAAATATCGTCCAGGATTTGAAAGAGATTCTCGTAGGTCTCACAAAACTTTTCCAGCCTCGGAAGGCAGTGGCCACAACAACGAAGTTGTCTTTCATCATTGGAATAGGGTAGTAAACCGCTTTTGAAACTGCTTTCCTCCAGATGAATGAGTTTTGATGACAAGTAACAAAAATTGAAACAGATTTCACTTTCTCTTTTTAACCTCTCATGATCATTATCTTCGGCGATTTTGCTTTTATTAACTAAATTGTTTTCCAGGTTTGCCAGGCACACAAAGCAGAAACTGGTTTTAATGTAATTTGACATTTTGAACTAATCCACATTAAAATTAAATTCGCAAATAAAAATTTAGAAAAAAAGTGGACGTAAAAGAACTGAGTGAGTTAGAGTAGAAATCAGCTGCACTTGTCCCTCCGTTCTAATACATGTGTACATATTTAGCTACATACATATGCACAGAGATTGGGGTTTATTATGGTTTGGTTTGGTGTATTTTAAGAGTATCTAGTCATAGGCTATGACTCATAGCCACTAAACAAAGCATTTGCTTTGCTTAGTATAAAAAATATTTTTTTTAGAAGCTGGGCTAGGGACAAATGTTTTCACTTCTATACATATGTTCCGTGATATATTTGCATGCAAAATTATATTTAATTGTCATGTCATCATTGCAGGTATTTCAATTACATTTATTGTGAAAATAATGATGTTGACAACGCGACATTGAATATATGGAAAACACTGAGCATAATTTGGACGGGAAATTCAGAAGCAGCAAAGAAATTATTTCAGCTGGGTTACTGTAATCTGCAACAAACATGTGGCATACTGAACTTTTTATCAACCATAGAAGGGGGAAACAAATTGAAGAAATTAAACATCGCTTTGCTAAATGGTTTGTGTCGTGTCATAAAACTTGATATGTTTGAATATTCTGATCGGCTGGTGAGTATGGATGATACTGGAATGAGCTGGGACTACGTGGTTGACATTATAAATCATTCTCAGAATTCTTACTCTGGTGTGGAAGTAAATGGGGAAAAGGTTTTGATAATTTTTAACATAAAGCAAATTTCAAGCGTTTATATTGGTTTGACACATGGTGCAGAACCGTTAAATTGCAAGAAGTCGCTTTTTAAATTTCAATCTCAGATTTGTGTTATGAAACGAGATGGGCTGCAGTATATTAACGTCCCGAATGAAGTGCCAAATAACTATTTTATCAGCAATCATCTGTTCAGTTTCAAATGGAGAGTAAACAATTGATGAAACGAAATGGCAAGCGGACTGTTCTGCAGACTATTTGGAGAGGAAGACAAGGTTACCTTGCCCCAGTATATAATGAAGATTTACAGAACATGAAGGATTTGCAGCCTTTATACACACAAAAGCAAGACGATCTCTTAAATTATGGAGCAGTGGTAATGATAGATTCTTCAGAGACTGAAAACGCGCCAGAATACACTAACCGTCTTTTAAAAGGGAGAATCCAATTTTACTCGCAAAAAATTGAGGAAATTGAAAATACTACCTTCTACCGAATCAGTGTAAAAGCAAAGGAACAGTTTATGACGCTCGATGACGTCTTACGTAGGTCAACTACCCAAATTGCATCTACCAAAGTATCTGCCCCACTCGCAAACCTGCACACTGAGCAACTGCGCTCTTTCATGTTGCCAGAGTGTTCAAAGCAAATTGTCTGGGAGACTGAACCCATGATGAAAATTGGAACAAAAAACAACATGCTTGAAACTTGTTTTGATGTAGTAGCACCAAGAAAGGAGTTTATATTTTCAACATCAGATTCCTTTATACATGTGCAAACTGGAAATTCAAATATGCCCACTTTGTATTATATGTACGAAGGACCGGGCATAAGATGGTACGTCATTTCTCCGCTGCAATTTCATGATTTTAATGAATGGATCAGGAAGGAGGCTGGATCTTCTGTGCACGCCCAAATTTGGATTCGTCCGGACAAAGTACCAGCACACTTCAAACTCTGTTTTGTTGACCAAAAACCACGACAGTTTGTGCTATTCGCAGCTGGTTCATTTTACTGGGTAAGTATAGATTATACCATACTTAAGGCTCTTTGAATGAATTTATGCAGGGGTTTTATTTCAATGTATTATGAAACAATGTTTAATTATACAGGGAGAAAATTACGGATCAAACTTGATAAGCAAATTATCATTTGCAACCAGTCAATGGGCCAACCTGTTTTATAATAAGCGCCCTCTCAACCCGAAGCCTGAAATTTTTAAAAGAACTCAGAGCTTGATTGGCATACTGAAAACATACCACCGTTTCCCAACCCAAGTGGATGTGTTGGTGGCACAACGAAAAAGACTTTTATTAGAGACAAACTACAAAGCAGAAGCAAGTTCGCTCGACCAAGTACTTGATAATGAGGATGAGCGTATTACAATCATGCATAATTTTGCAACTTCCGATTTACCATCTTCAGCCATTGCCAATTATAGTTCAACGTTAAATCAAAATGCAGTGTTCAGTAATAACATAGTTTATCCCACAATTACAATCAGTGACGATTCAGACACCGGATCCGGAATGGATGTGGATGATGTCGACATTGAGGTGCAAGGCTTGATCCTGAATTTGGGACAGCAAAATGCAAATCAGAATAAAACACAGCAGACCACATCAAACACTGAAGATGATACTCAAAACGATGCCGTAGGGAATTTGTCTAATACCATGACTACAAACGAAAACGATGAAATCACAGAACAAGTACAAAATTCTCATGATTCGGAGGGCCAGGGAACGACACAACACATACAAGATAATCATGATACATTAGCCGATGTGGAGGTGAACGACAATAATAATATGGACGAGGATATCGAAAGTGAAGAACTTTTAAATCATGTGACCTTCAATTCATTATTTCCGGCTCCATCGCCAACCGAAACAGCCAGAATCGAAGAAAGACTCTCTAGTTGGAAACCCCCGGATTATGTGTCCCGTCCTCAATTACCATGTGATCGTGAAACAAAAGGAATGAAAAATAAATGCAAATATCCAGAGTGCGGTAAAATGTTCAATCAAGGACAGATTAGTCATGACCGTTCGCAATTTCGCATCATATATTTTATGAATGCAGGGCATGTCGACAAATGATGAGTGCTTCCTATCTGGACACATGTCATCGAAAGGTAAGAAAAATAATTTAAAACTAGAATTAAACAATTAAAATCATTACTGAAGAATGAAGCATGAATGTTATCATATTTGTAATTCCTTAGAAATGTCCATTACTAAAGCAGTACTTGGAGCATATTTATCCTGATTCTCAATCTAGACCTATCATCAAAACTTTTGTGAACCCAATTGTTTTTGCAAAAAGGATAAGCCAGCGTTCATTTTGGGAGGCGTGCAATCGCTTCTATAAAAAGGGAAGAAACACGACATGAAAAAAGATGAGCATTAGCGTAGACATAAAATATTATAAAACTAAACTGAAACATTTGTTGCTTGGTCGGATCATTTACGCCGCCACCGTTATATAGAATAATTATATACACATTATACTTAATTTAATGTTCCTCTATGGGAGTTAACCAAATTACTATATTGTAAACTGACAATAACATATATAATAAAAACAAAAACAGTAATAAAGTAGCTGTAATTACTGTAACCTGACTATAAATTCGATGATGCATTATTATTCAAGCAGCTTCATTAATTCGTTAGTCTGTAACAGAAATGGGGAGAACAAATTACTGTGCAGACACCGTCATCAAAAGTATATAGCCTTAAAAATTGCCAATTATTAATTTTTATCAGCTCCATTATTTGAAAGTCAATGAATGAAACTAACTACTATAGGAGTTTCATCCAAACCCAACGGGGACTTTTTCTAGAATTTCATAATAAAAATCTACATTAATTTTGCTTTGGGCTATCGACTGTCGTTGTTCGGTTATATGAGTGTTCGCTGTTTTCCACATACTTGTTGCCTTTTCATATTGCATTCTGATGTGGTGTTGTAATACATATTGAAGGAAAACCATTGGTCTATTTTTTATTTCACGTCAATGCGTTCGAAGTGTTCGAAGAAAATAGGAGAAGACCATCCCATAATATGAGTTCTGATAAGATCTTTTCTGTGAATATATGTCTTTATTAATTTTAATCATAACTTTTACACGGAGATAAATATTCCAATAATTGTTAAATTCTTGTAGCTCATTTATATGTATTCCATAATCCAAATTTTTAAGGGCAGCTTGCTTATAAATAATATTAAAACACTGGCGAAGGAGTTATTAAACAGACCATCATCCGTATGAATGACCAACCGTCTTTGAAGTATCTCTAAAAAGGTGCTCTTATAATTCAAATTGTTGTATTAGTAAAAATAAAACTAAAACCAAATAAATAAAAAAACAAAAATAACAACTGTAGCATTTAGAATTTTATATAGCTAACACGCACATGGTATATGAATGTATGGCTTTATTTAAAAAGCCAACAACCTATTTAGCTTGGCAAAAATGATCGGCAAACATAACTATTACAATTACAATTTTTAAGCAACGTAAACCTCATTTCCAAACCTCAGGAACGAAAACATACTACAGGCATATAATGTGCTGAGCAATTATATTTCCTCGCGTTTATGCCATGGGGCTGCGGCTGCTTTACTAATTCTCCTGAAATAAATTGTTAGACTTTCTCCGATTGGCCGAGTGATGTTCATGCCACAAACTATTTGTAAATTTTATTGCTCTATTTAAGTAGACGATTCAAGTATTGTCCATAATCAACCGACTACATAAATTATTATGATACCAATAGATTATGTTCCAATGTAGATAACTTCGTTTACTCCAATATCAGAAGAGATACGGTCTGGTTCAGTATTTCCAGTAATGTATTAAAAACAGTGGAACGCTGCATAACGAAATAAGGGCCAATTCGTATAGCGATGACTGGCAAAGAACGAAACCAGGTCCGTGCTTGCTTTCCTCTAACTCTCGTTTTCCAAAATTGCCGGAACTTATCCCCTTCATCTTTACTTATCATTGCGAATGTTTCCAAACCTACCGTTGCTGCCAAAATCCCAAAATCGAAACCCAAGAAAACAAGCAAAACCACGGTCGGCAACTCCAGGTAGAATTTGATGCAGACATAGCTTACCACAACGTTGATAACAAATGCTGTGAACATTGCGCACGGGAAGTACATCGTTCCAAAATTGTTAAATATGCTCACAAACAAATTTGATGCTTGGTACTTTATTCTTGCTTTGTAAAAGTTTGCGGATATTTTCTGCCCACTTTTTGAACACGATGCTCTTAGCATGAATTGAGTTTCAAATACAAATCCAACAATGTACAGGTTGCCTTGAAGAATTGGAATAGCTCCAAACAGGGTAGTGATTAACATGTAGACACATGCGCTGAATTGTGTCGCATAGGGATTGTTATCAAGATAATGTTTTAGTAGCATCATTGACACCAAAACTGTTCCTGGATTCCGGTTTGACATCAGTGGTGTAAATGCGACCGTCGCGACACCCACTAGACAGAACAAAACCGTGTCGTATGCCAAAAGTTCAAAAAGTTTGAATTCTTTCCATTTGTACTTATGTGGAGTTGCGTTACGCTGGGTCGATAATCGCTTAGCCTGGTTCATGAGATAAACTGTAGTTTTCCTTTGTTTATGAAAGGTAACAATCGCAACCAAAGAGAGCGAGAAAATCCCCAAATACAGGATTTGAAACAATATTCTGAGAGTTGATGTTGCAGAAGGATTTGTATCGTCAACAGACGAAGAATCGGAGATTGCCGATACAAGTCCTATTAACGATGTTATCCAAACAAGGGCGACGTTGAAGCTAATAGTTTTTGAAATCCAATTGGCTGTACGTGATGATATTAAAGATGGATTTTCCTGAAAGCAATTCAGCTCAGAGGAATAGACAACATCAAGGGGACTGATAGATTGGATGGCTTTCTGTATACTGTCACGGTTAGTATTTTGAACGGTTACACTTTAACGGTGAATAATAAAATATGAATCTGATGGCAGTTAGTGAGAGGTTATCCGTGACTTATGGTAATTGATGAGGATGTTATGTAGAGCTAATAAATGCAAAGGTAGACACGGGAATTGGTTTGGGTTATATACAATAATTTATTGAGAGAGAGAACCAACTCTCCGTGTGAGTCTCTTGCTCCGTAGTTTCAGACTGACTATTATCAGAGTAAGAAGAAAGCTTGATGGTGGATGGAGCGTGGGTTCATAGAAGATACTAGAAGAAGGAAGGTAGTTCCACGTGGAGGTTTTGTACAAAGATAGAGGGAAAGAAGGAAAGGGAATGAGAGTAGGAATGCTTGCCTAAATATAGTAACCAGTAACCTACGCACCGAATTCTACTGTACATTACTTTGTACATGTGACAATACGTATTAATGCAATCCACATGGCTGATTATGGGATATTAATAATAACCTCCAGAATATTAACGAGTATGACCTGTCCTACGTTGATTTCTCCCATGTTAAATCGAATAAGAATTTTTTTATGGGCACTTTCAAAACTGTTCTGGGTAATATCTCAAAACTCCGACGGTTATCCATCCTAATATGTTGCACATTGACTACAATTTATAAGTAGAACCTTTCGTGACAATCTTACCACGAAACGTATTTTTTTCTTCGTGGTGTTTACAGTGAGTTTGATTAAGTTTTAAATTCACACAGTAGCAAAAAATAGTAATTATAGTTTTAGTAATCATCAACCTTACATTGACTGGAGTACATCTCCCACGAGTTTTCTCTCTGGGTATTTTTTATTAGTCTCAGGACAGAAACTTGATAAATGCAATGAATCTAAAAATTTCCAATAAAAAAATAATATTGACATCTAGCAGGATTAAGCAAGATCCAGGCCGAGATTCCTATAATTAAAATTTTGTATAAGACTCTTACCTACAAACTTAGGAAAACTATACGAATCGTTGTAGTGCCTGGCTTAGCTGAGATGATGAACTCAAAAGCGGATTGAGGTTTGACGACAATATAAAATGGTATTTCGGTTTTTATATAAATCTTCTCAAAATAAAATTTTCTTTGGCGAAAAATACATATAATATATATGATATGATGTAATTTTTCAAGTCTCATCATTCAAATGGTGAGTGCAATTTCCAATTTTCAATATTGGGATTACCTGAATTCCTATGTAATATCCCGATGAAAAAAGGTAGAAACAATACCCGAATTGATGACTTCAATAATTAAATAAAGAACTTATTTTTCTATAACGGGGCACTTAAGCCTTTATTTGACATTCTGAAAAAGCAGGTACGTAATTAAAATATATGTAATAGGGCAATTTTTGTTTATAGGGGTTGTTGTATAACTTAGTGCACGGATTCCTGAAGCAATTCTAAGCAAAAATCATCGTTTCATCTGATGTAGGAAAATATGTTATATAAGATATGAATTAAGTATATCACGAAAATAAAAATTAAACGATTAATATCTCTTATATCTCTCAGATTTATGTAACTGTTCACATAATTTAATGTCTATTAAATAAGTGTTTAATTACTTAAGTAATTAACTACTTTTGAGCAATCCATAAGGTCTTCTTTGCAATAACAAAGAATTCAAGCATGTTGTGTTACAGTTAAAAATTCTTTGTTCTTTATTAGGTAAGCAGCGACATTGCTTGCGCAAAAAAATACTGGGTATTTTGTGAAGTTGTTTCATAACTTTCCACACTCGTAACATAATTCTAATCAAAAAATGTTTTTAGCACCTTTGTCAAATTCTTTACTATACTGAAGGTAATTGGCTAGTAATTGCCCTAAACACTGTGAATTTACGCAACAACTTCATCATCATCATTTCACTCTGAACTTCTAGCCGAAGCAATAAAATAATTACCTTTTTTACCTCAAATTTACTTAAACACTTAATAGAGCTTAAAGTTACCTGAACAGTTAAATAATAGCGCAATTATAATTTCGAAGTTATATAAATCAGTAATATAATTAAAACAGTTTAAAAAATAAGTTTTTATCTTAGAGTTTGGTTCGCTATACATTAATTATTTTTATATTAAATTTGGTTGCTGACAATGCTATTTCACTGCTGTAAAAATCGGAGAATTGAGAGAAAGCTAGCTTGTTGGCTATGAAAAATGTGTAGACCTTTGTCCAATAAAACACTGTAAGAGCTAGATAAACGCCGTTATGCGATGGGCCTAAACGAACATTCTATTCCATACTGTTTTCTCAATTCCTATCGCCCTAAAACGGAGTTAACAAAATTTACATATGATTCTATGGTTTGAATCAGTTGATTTTGTGGTGAATTTAGATATATAAATGACGTTTTAACAAGGTTATACTTCCAATCACAACAACATTTTTAACCGTCGGGACATATTTTTGAATAATTTATGAATTCAGGAAAGAAAAACCCTGTGTCTTCAAATGTAACATCAACTTGTAGTAGATTTGTGCAAATTGAGATATTGCACACACCATTGGAAGGTTCCCCCAAAACATGTTTTCTGGGTAAGTAGTATGATGTAACGGAAAAAATTGTAGCGGTACTAGATATTACATACCCAGATTTTGTTTCATTACAGGTTACATTTCAGCATATCACAACCTACTCCAATCTACAAGTTTTAATAATTACATTCTAAGACAGCAACAACGTCATGGTCATGTTGACAATTTCCATCCAAAATGGTGCCATGTGTTAAATGGAAAAATCTTCCAATCTGACAGTGTATCGGTTTTGCTGACCTTAACAACATCCGGCTTCTCGTTCCCTTGAGTTCCCGAAGCCAAAATAAATAGAAATCCTGGAAATCGTCGTCGATGACTAGGGCAAACAAGTGAAATGTTACAGTGTTTGCCATCACCAACACATCAATGAGTCCGAACACCGCGATCATTAATGGATGAAGTTCACTGTAAAGACCGATACAAGCATAGGTTGTTATAACGTTGATAGAGTAAGCAACGAAGATTAAAGACGGATAAAGAGTTTTCCCAAAATCCATGAAGGCTCACCAGAGAATATAAGCCCTGCGAAAACATTTCATTGCTCTGGAAAAGTTGATGTAAGCAATTTCCACTTTCCCTTCGGCAGCCACAACATTTGCTGTCCTTTTCTTGGTATTTTTTCCGTTAGTGAAAGCCGGTTTCATCAAAAATGACGCTTCATAAAGGAAGATCATGATACTGGTCAGCGTGACCAAGATCGTGATATTTGCCAGCGATGAGACAAAGAATAAATAAATGGCGCAAGCGAAAAACGATAGCCATTTATTTTTCATGATGGTATCTGGCAATATTAAATTTAGGATTGTGTGTGCTGGAGTGTTCACAAAAACGATGGAAATTCCAGTAAGAGCTACGGGGAAAAGTAAGCATATTCCAACAAGGGAGTACAGCATTATTGTCATAAAATCCATTTCGCCACCTGAAATATTACATGTCTCTTGATTTATAAAGTTCTGAAAAAAATCATAAAAATTTAATCCTTAAAATACCTTCATCAAGTTTCTTATCCCGAATGCACTGATTGAGTACCCACAACAAATAGTCCCATCGTCTCCAGTAACTCCACCAGCAAGCCATCACGAATATTGTAAGTGCCCAGAAGAAAAGATCAACGACAAAATCAACGAAGGACATTCCAATCACAGCGCTGTCCGTCTTCAAATAGTAGAGCATGCGGTAACCCGCGGCGATATGAATTAAAATGACTTGACTGATGACTATTTTATGCCTAACCAATACTTTCCTATTGTAATATGAGTCATAGTTAGTTAACTTTATTCATCATTAATATTATCATAAAAAGAACAGTAAGATGAGTTACAGCTCAGCCAGAGTTTTGGTATCGATTGACTGATGAATGCGTAGAAATGTTTTATGTGAAACTCTCAAAAGAGAAGGGGAAAAGTATCATTGTATTTTATGTTGTGTGAGTAACACACAAAGAATATTC